>JANRGW010019787.1:0-15630 GCA_024733675.1 Psilopsiagon aymara | reverse complement strand
GGCTCCTCCGCCCCGGCCCGTCCCGTGCGGTGCCAGCGGGCGCCTGACACTGACTGACCCACCGGTCCGTACCATCCCTACCGGCAGCTCGGGGGGAAGAGGAGGCGGCAGCTTCCCGGCTGCACACCCGCCGCCGTCGAGGAGCGGCGAGGAGAGGGAGCGGGAAGCGGGAGAGAAGGAGGAGGAGTGGGTTCGTAGCGCGGTTCCGAGCAGGACCTCCCCGCTCCGCCGCGCTCCACACGATCCCCCGCTCCCCCCCGGCGCGCAGTGACTCGGCCCACGGCCGCCCTCTCCGCAAGGACTGGGCAAAACCATCACTAAGAGAGGGGGAGAATAAGAAGGTCCGGAACGCTCCTCCTTCCTTCTTTCGCTATGCCGTGCCTCGCTGTCTCACCGCAGAGAGCGGACAACAGTGCCCGCTCCTCAGGAGCCCAGAGAGAACGAGCCGCCTCCTGCCACCCCGCAGGGGCTATGCTCGGAGCGGGTTCCGCTCCCCCCTCTTCCTGCACCAGATGGTGCGGGCCGCATGGCTGCTGACGGGCGGGGTCGCGCAGGCGCCGTGCGCGGCGGGGGCCGCGCTGAGGTGATTTGAGGGTTCAGCTGAGGCGGGCCTGGGTTGCGTTATAAAGCACGCGATGGGTACGAACTCATTGAACTATTAACACTGTAGGGTATTAAACTGTTAACATTGGAGGGTTAGGACAGGGTAGAACGTGGAAGAGGGGAGCAGGCACAGTTAAACGTGCTTGTTGCAGGCTCCTCAATGCCAGTTCTCCATTAAACTACGCCAGTTCCTCTTCAGAGTAACGAGTTTTATCGCTATCACTAGAAAACTGATGGAAAGATAAACCAAATCCCATGTGAACTGTTAATCCTTCCAGGCTTCAAAAAGACGAAGTACTGGAGCCCCCCACCATTCGCTTTACGTTGGAGTGGAGCCCTTTAAATACCCAATTAGGAGCAGAAGCAGTAAGTCTTCCTCAAGGTAACAGGATAGCTCATTCCACTGAGTTAAATGCACTCATATCCCAAGAAAGAGCAGGTATCACCAATGCCACTACAATATTTGCCTTGATCCATCGTGTATGGACTAAATTCTACTTCTGGAGAAAACAACTGTCAGACAAAGATACCAAAGTATTTGATCCAACATCTAATCCTGGATCCCATCTTGGACACTGGTACCATCACTTCCCAAGGAAAATGCACTGTCTGCACAAGAAGAACTAATTTCTACTCAAGGTAATTCCATAGAGCTTGGACAAGCTACCAGAGGGGTTTGGACCAGCCCTGAGAGAGGACACTGCTGCACTAGCAGCCAGGCAGCCAAAATCACACATCCTGAGGAGCAACAAGAGCAAAAGACCCCCCAAAACTCCTAAGGCAAAGCCCAATATAAAAGAGCTACTGTCTCATTTAAGACAAACTGAGAACGACTCGTTTATTAGCTTTATTTGCCAATGGTACATTTAAACAACAGCTCAGGTCTAACCTCTTCAGCTGGGGTGGAAAACATCTCCTAGGTTATACAGAGCGCCTGTGACAGCACATGGTGGTTGTTCTGGAGAAGAGCTGTGTCGCAGAAGGCAGCTGGAGTTAGGCAGAAGCACGGGTGTGTTAGCAGAGGTCACCAACCATGGCTCCTCAGTGGCACAAAACCAGGAGGGGTGGTTGCACACAGAGAGCTTCTAATATCTCTTCTTTAATACATCTTAATGCCTGCTAATAGTAACTGAATCAGACATCCCTCCTGTGGCTAAGAAGTGTAGCTGCACATTTAATGCTACCTTCACAACTGCATTTTCTCTTTGCTAACTACACGAAAAGAGGAGGCAGAGATCAAAGCATGCACTCAGTATCTCACGGACACATCTTGTGTCCATGCACGATGGGAAGCGCCAGACACAGGACCGCAAGAGCCTCAGCTTAGAGGAGCACAGCACACAGTGTTCCTGCACTTGTTCAAAAGCCCTTCCCTGCAATAAATACAAATTAAAACCAGAAAGCTCAAGCGTCCTCAATGCGGCTCAGCTGACCACAGCCCATGCAATCAGTTCCAAGACTTGAATGAGCTGCTTCATTAAAAATCTGACTTAATTTCAATAGTATCTCCAGCCACGCAGATGCCAGACTCTGTTTATCAAACTCTTACTTAAAAGCCCTCTCCCCTGAAGCACTTTCGGTGAATGCTTTATCTATGGATTCTACAGGTGGGACCTGACTTTGCATCTTCAACAGCACAACTATCCACAGCAGAAAAGGAACCTTAAAGAAATCAGGTTAAGAAATCTAGTGTAATGTAACATTTCATCCATTACATTGCTATTTCTACCATCCTTTTGATGTGAGCATGGATTTATTTTAGTTACTTTAGGCAAGAATAAAAAGAAGAGGAAAATGTAGCTGCTATTTGCCAACTGCATCTATTAGCTTGCTTCTAATTCCATGGCCCCAAAGCCATCCTGCAGCTCTGAGATTTTAAGTCCACGCTCACAAGTAGCAACTGGTGGTGTAAAAGCCCGGCCACTGCAACATGGACAGCTCTGGTTGTCACGTTCTGAGCCCTGGGCAACGAAAGACAAGCCATCCACATTCTTTTACAGGTAGTAGTTTGGGGTTAGTCATTTGCAGCCCTTTCAGTGGCTGCCACCCAGTTGTGAACACTTTGACAATCCAGCTCTGTGCTGCAGCAGTAGTGATTACTAATGTAACACTTCCATGGGACCAAAGAGGAGAATTGCATAAGTATGTTCAGCACTGAAGTCACTGCGGGATTAACCAGGAAAAATACACCTTCAAACATGATAAATACCTGTAGTTACAAGACCAGTAAGGCAAGCGATGAAAAAAACCTAAGGTGTAAAAGTTGCCTTTAAATACGCAAGTGCATATGACAGGAAGCACCAGTACTCAATGGTGAGCTGCTAACACTACGGATTATGTTGTGTTTGATACTAAACTGCAATTTGAAACTCTTAAAGACATCTTTCACCACGCAGACAAGCACCTGGGGACATATCCCTTCTACTAGAAAGCACCCGTTGTCACAGAGGCTCTGCTGGAATTAAGACATCAATTCCAAGTGAAAATCCCAGGGGTTCTGTATCAGCGCTGGAAGCACAAATGGGCCATTTTCAACCATGGGTGACCTCAATACATACAAACTGCACACGGCAACCGCCATGAAAGCTCAGCTCCTGCTTCAGCACCTGAAACAAAGCTGGCAGGTTCACAGCAGCAAGCAGCTCTTAGTCAGGCGTTTCAGTAGGAAGCACTGGGTGCTAAGCTTCTCATGTTCTGACTTGATGACAGGTTTATTTATGCCTGATAGTAGGAGATTTGCACCTACATGAAGTGTGCCAAAGGTGTCTGAACAGCGAGAATCATCAGATACACGAGAACTACAGAAAAAGAGCCCACTGATTTTAGGGGTGAAGCATCCAAACCCCAAGCATTTATGTTCAAAATAGTGATTTTAAACCCAGGTAGGATTCCAGCATGCTATTTCCAAGTAAAATCCTGACTTTTGAGAGCTCTAAAGAATAATTCTGTTTGTGTTCTATGGAGAATTATTTTCTTTGAAAACAAAGATCTACAGCATCACCTTCACTTGAACTGGTTTCCAGCCCGTTGAATACTTTCATGCCAGTTGGATAGAAACGAAGATTTAAATGTCTTTCAGCATAAACAACATCCTATCTAGAATTTTTCAGAACACTGAGCTCTTCCAAATATCCTTTTGTTTAGGTCAAATAAGTTAGACCCAGGAGGAAATATTAAGAGACATTCTGTACCAGAAATTTAACACCATCAATAGCCATCATGTCCAGATTCCCTGCAGCGATTTGGGTTTTTCAGCACATCCACCTCACAAGGACTCATTAATATGCTCATCCTTCTGGGAAGAACACAGGTCTTAGTTCATCCTTTAATAGACAGCAGCCAGCTATGCCAGGCATAGGCAAATCATCATGTAGAGAGTGAAACTCCAGCTCTCTCCCCCGCCATACATACACATCTGCACTTTGAGCCAACTTCAAATACAGAGTAAAGAACGAGGAATTATCTTGGCTGTGAACCAACACTAGTTTGTATTCTTCCCTGAATAACACTGTTCTTTTGCAGAAGGGAAATAAAGGACTGCTACAGAAACACAGCAACATTCAAACCCTTTAAAACAAAAGGTAGATTATTTAATGCATTAACGATGTTAATCTGAAGATAAATAAATCCACAACAGACTTTTATGTTTCTTTTTGAGATTTCCTTTTTCTTTGCAGAGAATATTTCTGATATTATACAGTACTGAGAGGGTGTTCTTTTATTTTCTTAATGTCCAGGTGAAAAGCAAAGCTCAGTTCTCTCTGCTCTCTTCGTGGAACTCCTCAATGCCCTGTTCCAGGCGTGATTCTTTCATAAGCTTTTACTTGAAAGCGGAGTGGTGAGCAACACTTAATTTCAAGAATAACTGGATGGTTTGGTCCCTGAGTCATCCTCTTGAGAGCCCATACTCTGCAAGGGAGAGAGTTAGTTTGTTTCACAGACAGATCTGAGGTTTACCTTTGAGGCAGACAGGTCTTTGAAGTTAGCAGGTAGGAAAATAAAGTGTGTATCAGATAACATGGGTTCACTTGTGTTTTAAAGCACAATGTTTACGCATGTATTAATATGTAATTAACACTGCAAATATTGACATTCAGTGCGACACGTATTGCACTTAATCTCTTGCAAGACATTAAATCGCTTACCTTCTGCACAAACTGAGGGTTCACAGTGATCTCTTGATCCATGGCTTTCAGTCGTTCATCAAGCTCTATACATTTCAGCATCTTAAAAATACATGTTAATTACTTAGTCCATGCTCAAGATACTTCATGGCTGTACTGTGTAGAACCAATAACTCCTGCCATCACCAAAATTCCATGTCAAAATGTTCTAATCCCTTATCTCTCAGAAGTATCACAGGATTTCTTATTCCCTTATTTTGATTCATGTCTTCCTTATAATCCTTTTCAAGGCCACTGACAGCCCCATGAGGGTCAATCACCTCAGCTTACAGGCGGGTTATTGACAGCCAGCAGAAGTGATCCTTGAAGGCTAAAACTCTAAACCCAATCTTTCCAATCTGTTCAGTTCAAGTAACTTCACATCGACATCAAGAAGTCAATCTGCTGAAACATCTCAAACTGTAGAGAGGATACAATAGGGAACATGCTGACAGTAATTGACTATCAATCTAAACCCCCTTTAAAGACCAGTACTGTGAAATAGTCTAATAATGATTCACAGTCCTCAATCTCTTCATGCAAGTCACCTACGCTGGCTTCTCACAGGAGCTCTCTGATTACAGGCTAAGGTACTCTGGTAGCAATTCCAAATGCAGTTAAGATTTTAAAGATTTACCTCCTGATCAATGTTATGGAGCATAGCTGGATTGTTGTATTTTTCAGGATTATCATGGAAACAGACCATACCATCTTTCTGATTAATACTTGCAAAGATCTCACCATCTTCGATCTGAAATGGGAAAAGGTTTAACGTTAAGGCATCACCAAGAAGAGAATTTTGAGTAACTACAACACATAAGCTCCTCATGGAATCATCTTGTTTGCTTCTTATTTCCTAACAGCTTCCCAAAGACAAATGCTGCATGGTGGAGAATCCTGTTATGACTTTTTGAGAACAGTCTAAACACCACAGCAGACTGACAGTATTTGCTTCACCCTGAAAGGGAGCCATTCTTCACCCACTCAGAACATCCACCACCAACCCAGACACTTAAAATACGCTGGATCAAGTTTTACGTGAGGATAGTTCAGCCAAGTCTCAGGTCTCACCATGTGGAGGACGTATTTTTCTGCTTCCTGGGGCCCCGACAACTGCACTCGACTTGCCATGTCTTGTAATGACAATGTTAAAAACGTCTGAAATGTAGAAAGTATCAAAGCATTAAAGCTAGATGTGAAGAACTTTCCTAATCTGTGAAGCCCAATGGGAAAAAACAACTGGACCCAGTTATTACTTATAAAAGCCCCATGAGAGAGAAGTCAGTTCTTCCTCTGAAGACGTGAATCTTACACTGTTCACATACACAGACAAAACTAATGGAGTCATTACTCCATTTCTGCTCGCTCTTTTTAACCCAAGCACAGTCCTGACCATGCCCAACCTCTTCCTTCACCTTCTGACATGAATAAGGTGGCTGTCCATCCCTTGAATCTCCTTCAAGAGACGCACGTATTGCATTCCTTCTGAGGTTAGTTCTATTGCAGCAAACATCACTTGCGCCTGCCATAAGAGAGCTTTCCCCTGATCATCTTTAAGGATTAATCTGAACTCTCAGATGAAGGAGCACACTGCTCCACTGCTTCTGGTTTTCCCCTTACTTCAGATACTTCCAAACCCTGTCCTATTCACTCACTCTTCTCTAATCAAGCAGCCTGTAAAGTTCAGGTTTCCTACCTTCTGAACACAGATGAAGGTCACCGGGTCGCTGCGCTCTCGTCTTCTTTGATTATGTATTAAAATCTTATGGGCAAACCCCTTTGATAGACACAAGCATTTAACCACCTTTTAAATAAAGCATAAGTAGCCACCTGAAGTGGTTTTCCACATAGAGCATTTTAGCCTCATCTGTTCCAGAGACACAAATCTCAGCTTTACTCACTTCTCCTTGACATTACTGCAATATCATTTTGCTCTCAATTGCTTACATTCCAGAGATACTCTCTGAGAAAAACTAATCACAATTCCTCAGCAAAACCAACCCCTTCCTCTTACCTTGGTTAGCCTCTGAATATTCTTTTTGTAGAGAGATGACAAGCATTGCTTAACCAACCCCATATTGTTATCCCTTGTGAATGTTTCACTGTGTTTGTTCACCAGGTTTCGAAGCTCCGAGGGTTTATTGGTTGAATAAACTTGTGCTAGTTCATGGTAAGCATTGCTAAGGGGCTGAAATTAGAAAAATGAGAGTCCTTTATGTAGAACATGGTGTTCAACCAGCCTTTATTCACTACTTCAACATTAGAAGCCATGCAGGCATAAAAGCAGATTTTAAGTAGTTCAAGCATCTCTCATAACAAAATAGGTGATGCCAGTACCTGGCATTAGAGCAGCAGAAGATCCTCATATGCTAAATCTGTATTACTACAATATAAGATCTAATAAACTTCATTTGGGGACCTCTGTATGACAGTTTGAGTTCTGGCAGTGCAAGGAAAAGGCCATTAGCCAAACAGTGTATGAAGGAGCTGAATTCAAGGTACGTAGGCACTGCCCATCGGTTATAAGACAGTCATCCTTGACCGCACTACACCACAGCAGAGCCAACGGAGAATCAAGAGGGTGAAGATTTGTTCACTTTAAAGTAGCAACTGCTTGAGTTTGCTTATTAATATCTGGAGTTACAAGAAGATTTTGGGAACTCTACAATTTTGGTCACAAATCAAACTCAGTGTTCAACGGGAACTAACTAAAAAGCGTGTTATTTATTGAGGATTGGAGCTCTCTCACTATCAGCTTTCTCTTCCACCCTATACCTCCTAATCTCAATGCTTACAGACTGTAAACTTGCAGCTTTTTCAGAAGCTTTTATTCTTTATAAAGGTGGAGTTCTGGAATAAACCATTTAGCATGTCATACTTCAACTAGATGAAGTTACGGGCTGAAAGTTCTTACAAGGACACTGAAGGCCAAATGAA
Organism: Psilopsiagon aymara; assembly: GCA_024733675.1. NCBI lineage: Eukaryota > Metazoa > Chordata > Aves > Psittaciformes > Psittacidae > Psilopsiagon > Psilopsiagon aymara. The sequence goes on along the minus strand of JANRGW010019787.1, from coordinate 7,927 downwards.
AGCCAAGTCTTGTTTGAGTTCTAACATAAAATGCTATCAAGGGATGTGCAGTATCAGTGAAAACGACAGTGGCAAGTACTATTTAACCCTAAAGTTCCTCCAAATTTATGTGTAAAAACCTATATCCCCAATATGAACAATGACATTTGTAATAGACACTCCTTAGCTGTTATACACTAGAAAGGCAGCAGGAGGGTGTCCTCTGGCACATTATTCCCATGATCTGCAATGTTAAACAGTACCATCAAATGAGGGGAGGAAAAATAAACTCAGCTTTATCGCTCTATTATTTAACTGTATTCACAAAGACTTACCTTAATGAATCTACCAACTATCTGGGAAGTGTATTTTGGTAGCTGCTGAACTTTGCCAAGTAGTATCAAAGAAACTAGAATATACTTTTTATATGATTCCAACATAATATGACTGACTGCCATGGCTGGAGTAGTTATTGCCTAAGCAAGAAAGAAAGAAATGGAATAGGAATTTAATATACTTACTGATAGGTCCTGGTAGCTATTGCATTACGAAAAATCTCAGTTTCAAGCTGCATGTGGAAGGGATACAATGACATGAAATTCACCTTTGAGCATTAAAGCTTTAAACTACCTTCTGTCAAAACTAATAATCCAAAATACAGTAAATTCTATGCAAGCTGCTCAAAATGCATCATGTTACAGTGGTGCCTACCTTCAAATAAACCTGTTAAGATCAAATCTAAATGTCTTTCCTTGGTCTACATCAAAAGTTGTACTAGAAATCACCTGCAGCTACTTGTTACCGGGAGTGGTTATACACTTCTTCAGAACCTGGATTCACACAGATCCCTAAAGAGGTTTTATAAAGCTATTCCACCATCAGATCTCATATTTAATTATGCTGAAAGAGGCCTGCAGCATCAGGAAAAGGGATTTCAGTTTACTACGATGCTGCTAAGCTACTCGAGGGCTGACATCTGCACACAGAAACTGCCACATATTAGACAGCATTTTTTCTCTCACACACTAAGTTTTCCCAATTTGGAAATCTGATCTTCTTTTGCAGAGAAAACGAAAGCAATAACCTTGAAGTGTAACTTTCCTTATAAAACTAGCAAAGGTCTTAGCAAAACCACTGCATGAGTTTAGCTTTAAGAACACACAATTGTGTGTGTCAGCCTGGGAGCCGTTGCTATGCCAGCAGCAATAAACAAGCATCTGAAAAATATTTATAGTGAGATAAATTTAACATCAACCTTTGAGACGCATAGTTTTATGGTGCAATAGTTACTTGGCTGGAAGAGACCTTCTTAAAGGAAAACACCTCTAAGGACAGCTTGCTTGTTACTTCACTCTATGCTGAGTACCACCGTTCAGGCTGTATCTGTCATAAAAGAGCTAGTAGTGAATACAAACCCAACTCGGGTTGTATGTATTACTATGATGGACACACACACTAAACCAAACCCCATGTGAATGATGAGCAGAAATATAGATCTGTCAGTAGAATCACATCTTTAAGGTTAAGAATGAGAATTATCGTGCCTGCTTGTGCCCTATGTTAGGTTTACAGCTTTTCCTGCTCTCCTTGGTGGCAATTCAAAGATATGCTGTCTCAGCAGTACTCCACATGCTACTGTAGTAGTGCTGCAATACACTATTTCCTTTCAACAGGTCACACTTGAGACTTACCATTTGATTTCAAGTTACCTGTTCATAAAAGTAGAGTGCTCTTTCAAAGTTCTTTAGCCCAGTGTATATCATCCCACCATAGTAGTAGTAACATAAAAAGTGCTTCGCATCATATGCCCCATTCTCTTTACAAATATCCATCATGTCCACATCTAGATACGGGAGGGCAGGTTTAAAGCATTTTGCTAACAAACAGAGCTACAAGAAAATAAACCAGGTTGTCATAATTAGCCATTTCCATTCAAATTTCCAGGAGGAAGAAGCTGAAACTAAATTCATCTGGTACTAGTCAATAAAGCTCACTCCTCCAAGAGTGACAAAACAGGGTATGTAGTAGTGCTGTAATAGATTATTCTTTAACACAGATTGTGAGCTGTTATAAATTATCCGATTCCCTAAAGAAAATAGACACAGACAAAGCTGTTGGAAATTCCAGGCCTTCCAGACTGCCTGCACTAAATATTGCACTAAACATTCCTGTCCAACCCTAAGTCCCAGGAGCCAAGAAATGAGACAGAAGAGCAAATTCAGGCCAAAGACACTGAGACAAACTGGCTTTCTGTCAAATCTGAGCAAACAGTACCTGGGTATTACACTTACACTGCCTGTGTGTGACTTTCAGCCCAGAGAGAAGAGACGACAAAGGACTTTCAAGAGTCATCAACAAAACCAAAGATCTGGGGACAAAGATCTGGGGGCACATTTAAAATGCATAGAAGGGCGTTTTATTTCGGTACATCATTATGACTGGAGACCAGTTAAAAGGCATTTTTACACTGCAATACGTGAACATGCATCTCCTCAAAAGGTCTGACTTATAAAATACACTTTTACTCTCACCAAAAGCCCTTACAGCTCCCCTTACCTGGCAGAGATCTGCGTGTACTGAGGTCAGCTGGTTTGTGTTCATCTGCATCTTGTCTATGGCTTGTCTGAGAATGCTAATTCCTCGCAGGGGCTGTCAGAAATTACATCTCTTTCAGACAATTTCTCATAGATGGCAGCACATTGGATCTTATGTTGACACTTACAAATGAAAAATAACACTAATTGACAGGTTCCATTCAGTAAGAGTTAACTTGAGGTTCCCTTTGTGTAGGATACTGCAGTCTCTCAGACAATAAAATCAACCTGGGCTAGCTACACAACTTCTCCTGCTAAGCTAAATGAAGTCATCAATTCTGCTCCATAAAGCCATCCTCATCAGGCATACAGAAATCTGCACTGATACAAAAGCTTTTCTTGACCCCATGACATGATTCCCACCAAGTAATAAAGGCAAGGCTCTTGCTTTGCTCCGCTTAGACCAGACTTGATCTCTGCTTCTCCTTCAGGCTAGATTTCACTGAAGTAGCCTGAAAAAAATCAGTGTCTTAGCAACAGAAACATTGGTCAACTATTTCTTAATCAAGTTTCCTTCGCATTTTGAGGCATTTCATTAAGAACATTATATAACACTGGTGAGAATAATACTGAAACCAGTATCACTGACTCACCAGTGCTAATAATTGTTGCAGCTCTCTCCTACTCATGCACACGTTGCCTGAAGAACATTCTGGGTACTACAGATTCCGTACTTTGTGTGAGAGAGCACGATTTTATGTGACTCTCCCCCTAAAAATTCATCTTCCCTATGTTTTCCTTAAAGAAAGCTGGAAAATCTTGTTTGGGTTCATTTCCTCTGAGTAAACTCAACAAATAAGGAGCTGCACAAAAATATATAACGTGAAGTTCATGGCAAATCTTTATGGAGCAAGAGACTGTAATCATAGAACAGTTAGGGATGGAAATAACCTCAAGATCATGTAGCTTCAATCCCCTGCCAAGGGCAGGGATACCTCACACTAGACCATGCTGCCCAAGGCATGTCCCTTTTAAGAGCTTGGATACGTAGGTAGCTTATATACACTAGATGATAATTGCTCACCTGTTTTCTCTCCACAAGGGCATTTGTTAACTGGTGGCACAGGCCAGCAACTAAATACAGTAAAAAAAACACAAAGAAAAAAAAACAACACAGTGAAAAATCAGTATATACCTATTAAAAACCATATCAAGTCTGAAAGTAAGCTTAACTTACAAGTGTCTGTTGCATATCTGATGTGTTCTCCATTACAAGTGCTGATAAAAAGCTGCACCTGCGAGAATAACGTTTCGAAGTCAGGGATGCTGGGCATAGAAAACTTCACAAACCTAAACCAAGCAAACAAACAACAGGGTTAGCACTTCACATTTGGAGTTTCATTAAAATAAGCTCTGTGGATGCATGTAGATGCTTGCAAACAAATCCAAAGTGTTTACGACAGATGGCAGATGAGCTACACGTTTGCAAATACACTTTCCCTGCACACCCCCATTCTCAATCTAGTGCAAACTGAAATTTAGAACAAACTATGGCAAACAAAGATCATTTTGTCTGCTACAATAGTTGGAACAGAAACACTGGCTAATGATGATGAGTTGTAATACTCGGCCACATAACCTCTCTGGCCACTTCTGCCTCTCCTACAGCCACCTCCTGCTTGAATGTGCTCAAGGTTATCTCAGCAATTACATCATTAGATGTGCATCTCTTGTCAGGAGCATTTTCTCTTCACTGCCTGGTGGTTCCTTAGCACCCTATAGGCTTGCATATTGCTGCTTCTGTAGGATGAGCCATGATTATGCTCACTTCAGGGCAATGAATCCCTGTGCATCCCAGAAATGCCACAAAACCTATGGGAAAACCCCTCTGTTCCATGCTATCAGTACACTCTGCTGATACCATCTCTTCAAATAATCCATTTTACATATTATTGCCCCATCCCTGGCAGTGTTCAAGGACAGGCTGGACAGGGCTTGGAGCAACCTGGTCTACTGGAAGGTGTCCCTGCCCGTGGCAGGGGTTTGGAACTCGAAGAGCTTTAAGGTCCCTTCCAACCTAAACCAATCTATGATTCTCTTTCCTCTAAACACTTATCTCCTTCCTCTGTTTTAATGACTGTTTCCATGTACCCCATGATACAATTCTGCTAACACAGTCCTGATGTCCTGCTTGCTGTAAAGTCCATAATGCATTTTATGAGATGCTAAGTTGTAATATTTAACTGCATTATCTCTATGTATTACAGTCATTTTGTTTCAAAAGGGTAGCAGAACGAGTACCAGGATTCTGATCTTTCCTTTTAAAAGAGAACTGTTAAGCAATAGCGAAACCTGTAGATGCTCCATTTATAGTTAGGTACAGCTAGAAACAATAGTTGGAGCTTTAAGGCCAAATATCTTTACCACAGCACCACCAATTCAAGTATTATCTTAAACTACAGACAACAGCAAGAGCTTCAGTGCTATCAAGAGACAAACAGCCAAGAAGTGCCAGAAGAACCCTTGGAAAAGAAAAAGTGTTGTTTCACACTTACAGTCTTAAAAGTCAGTTTTATACCTTTTTGCTGACCACATCTGGAAAAATACTTATAGATACAGCCATAAGGAAAACAACCCCTAATGTTAACACTTGGCAGTAATGGCATTTACATCCTCCAGAGGTTTCCTTTGGAAAACATAAGTTCGAGGTGTTTTTATTACTAAATGCACATCACTAAGCACTGTTCTAACAAACACAGACTGAAAACATGCAAAAGAAGAACATCTGGGGGACAACTCGGTATTAAAACTCCAGGCAACACACTAAGATATTTAACTGAAAGAAAGCACCACTTACAAGACAGCCAGAACACCTAATGAGTGCTCCTGCACATCCAGGGCACCAAGCACTGTATCCAGATGGGAAAGGTTTTTTGCCAGCAGTTCTCCACTCTTATTGATCAACTCACAAAGCTGGGTCATTTGCCCTGAAACACAGAACATGGTGTTAGACTAATGGGAGAACACTCACAACATTGCCATACTTCACGACACTCCTCCTGCCCTATATGACTTGAGGAAAAAGCAGCATCACCCAGAGAAATTACTTTTAATACAATGGGCATTAGTTTTCAACAGCAAGGTACCCACCATATGTGACAGTGAACCTTTGGGATTGCAAAGGAAGCCCTTAGAACACAAACCCAGCAGGAAACACAGCATCAGCTCACCTCAAGAGATGGGCTGCAGGGTCTTGTATCACCACCAAGCTCCACCTAAGCCAAGTCTACCAAACTCTGACCAGTGTACTGCCACACAGTATTTTGCCTGGTGGGTAAATTCATCTCCACTTGTACCTTCTGGGTGTTGTAAAGGGAAAAAACACAAACAAAACAGGACCAAACCCAGTCTTCTCCACAATATCCCAACACCGCAGCTTGCTCCTTACTGCTTCTCAAATGCCCTATGTACCACTTTCCAGCTCTGCTCATAACCATGTTTCTCTGAAGCAGACATTAACATTACAACTAAGCGCCTACAAGAAAAGGCTTTAAAGATTTATTCTTCAATCTGGTTTGCATAATTAAAACTACAGTGGTGCTCTATTTGTTGTGAGCCACGAACACAGCATGAAAGGCAACTAATCTGAATTAGGAAGGTACAGTAAGCCCAGAAACCTTACAAAGAAAGCAGATTAATTGTCACAAACCGCTTTCAAGCTCTTCCCCCCCCCCCTTACTTGAATTAAAACTATTCTTTGCTGAAGCAGAGGATTGTTTGAATGTTCAATCCTTGCAGATCAGAGAGGAAAAGCAGAGGTTCTCTCTCCCCTACAAAAACCTTCGTAAGAAGAGGAACAGTGCTTCCATTCATAAAGATACATTATCCTCAACTCTCTTGGCCTGGGAAGCCCTGGCAATGAAATGTTGGATTTGAAGCAACAGAGGCATCAAAAGTTCTAAACAGGGGCCAAGAGCCCTCACCCCCAAACCGCTCTCTCCATATGGAATCCAAATTCCAGCTATAAGCATGGAAAGAGGTCAGGTTTGTAAAATGTTCCATAGTTTGATAACAGGTTGAAAACCTTAGTTCTGGTGAGCTCCCTAGTAAGAAATCCTCCCATATTACAGCTATCAGCTGACATTCCTCTACAAACCAAAGCCAAACCCCTCCTGAACAACCCTCTACCCACCAACACCACTGAACAGCTTGCAGCATACACAGACATACCCACACCAGGCCCAACTAATCCATTTATGTCACTTTCCATGCAGCCAAATGCCAAGAACCAGAAACCAACACCACCACCGTGGGCACACAGGCTTCTCCCATGGGCTCTCCCAGCCTCCAGCAGCATCCCTGGATTTACTTCTTCAAGGGAATGCCTGGTTCATCCCTAATGAAAGAACTTCCATCAAGTCAACCAGATCCCTTTTTGCATCCACAAAACCTTGTGGTAAAACGTGTCCCAGGTAAACGAAGAAGCATCTTTGTACTCACACCTTTTAGGTACAATTTGTGTCTTGTACCTGATACCCCCCTGTAAAAACACTCTATATTCAATAAATTAAACCAGTGCAAGAGAAAGTTGGGGCTCCATCCAGAGATAAAGCCTGGGGACACAGATGAAAGCATCAACTCGTGATCAGCCCCAAGAAGCAAACATCCCATGCAGAGCAACCCTCCAAACACATTATAGGAAGCATCAACATAGAAAGTTCAAGAACCAGGAACCGCTATGCCCACGCACAGGGAAAGCAGGAGTTTGGCAAAGAAACGAAAGGATTCTAACTACGGTTATTAAAACCTTTCCTAAGCGCTTGGGTTATGGTAACTGAGGTGAAGTCTCAGCCTTCCTCCCATACACTTTTATGGTTGTTCATGCTCTGCTTTATCCCAAAGGAGCACCGCTCGTGAAGTGCACTTTAAACGCCGCAGCTTGCACGCTCAGCACTGAGGTGACAGACCGGGCTGCCAAACCCTCGTTAAAGCCCCTGCGGTGCCCGCTCCTCCCCTTCGCATTTCCAGCCTCAGACGCAGTGCCGGCTCCACTGCACTCCGCCTGGACCTCTTCCCTCCTCAGCAGCCGGCCCTTCCAAACCATGCCCAACCCCACCGGGACCCCTCCGAGCCCACAGCCCGTAAAGGCCCCACAGGAGAACGACCCTAAGGGGGGAGCCGTGAGGCAGCGGGAAGGCCGCGGCCCGCCCCCCTCAGCCGCGCAGGCTCCCGCGGCCTCCACCCCTCGCTCCAAGCTCCAACTGTGCACCCACCGCCCCCGGGGGGGCCCTCCCGCGGTCACCTTGGGCCGACAGCTGCCGGACGCTGTTAACGAACTGCTCCAGGGCCGACGCCATCTTGGCGGCTGGCGGCGCGGCCGCGCGCGCGGGGCTCGCGGGAGCGCGCACGGGGGA
>JANRGW010019785.1:0-45425 GCA_024733675.1 Psilopsiagon aymara | reverse complement strand
GGAGGAAGCAGAGACAGGACACCTGACCCAAACTGACCAAAGAGGTATTCCATACCACAGCACGTCATGCCCAGGAGATAAAAACTGGGGGCAGGAACCTGGAAGAGGGCAGTTCACAGCTTGGTCGCTGGGTGGTGAGCATTTGTATCCTCTTCCCTTGTATTTTCCCTGGTCACTGTTATTATTGGTGATAGCAGTAGTGATTTATGTTATACCTTCCTTACTGGACTGCTCTTATCTCAACCCGTGGGAGTTACATTCTTTCAATTCTTCTCCCCATTCCCTCCCACCCCGGAGTGGAGGGGGAAGAAGGAGGGCGAAGTGAGTGAACAAGCTGTGTGTTTTACGGCTTAAACCACGACAGTTCTTTAAGGAGGGGGAGGTGAGTGAACAAACTGCGTGTTTTACAGTTTAAAACCACGACACAGGGATAGGGCAGCTACAACTTCTCTGGGCACAGGGTGTGCCAGTGCCTCACCACCCTCGCAGTAAAGAATAAATAAAAATATAGCAATATATAAATAATGAACAAATAATTAAATATTTATATATATATTACACATATAAAAGGATATCATGAGTGGTTTTTTAGTGTAGTATTTGAGACTGCTGTCCTTGCTCTCACTAGTGGCCTGTTTGAAACAGTATTTACTTGAGCAAGTGTTGCACGGCTCTCACAACATTCATTTGTCAGCAAAGCAGCAACCAGCCAGGGTGACTTTGCAGCTGCCTTGCACGGCAGCACTGCAACAGAATGGCTTTGACAGCCAGACCTGTTGTAACAAGGACACAGACTTTTTTCTTTCTTGTTCTTTTTTTTTTTTTTTTTTCCTTTTAATCTCCATTTACTCAGAACAAGGCAATATGAGCTAACTAGAAAGCCATTCCTTACTCCTTTTAATGTTTTTTTTTTCCTAACAGTGCTGATGACTCCTGACAACATGAGCAGCATGAGCTTCACTGAGTGGCCTTGGGAGCAGCAAGAAGTACTTGATATCAGTTTCAGTGCTCAGAGTAGCTGGAGCAGGAGCAGGCCTTCACAAGCCCTCCTTCCAGCCACCAGTACAGACCCAGAACACCGCTCAGAGCACTGATACATCTGCTCAGTGCAGTGATGCTATCATAACTTGCAAAGAGACGTGGCTACTCCAGAATAAAAACCAACACTGGCTAGAAGGTAAATAATTCTGGGCAAGATGAGAGTACAACCAAAGGACATAGGTTTTAGAACCTACCCCGTAACCTGCCAGATCAAACTGTGCCTGAACAAACTCTCTCTTTGGTAAATCTGGCTGCTGTGAAAAGCTATTGCTTTTTACAAAGCAGCAGCACAGCTGCTTTTCTCCTCCCCCCTACTTCCCATCACTTTCACATTCACCAGTAGGTTCACTGAAGACCATATCACATTTTCTACAAGTTTTTTACCCACTCCTGCCTCTGTCAGTCTCTATCCCCACTCTCTACATCTCATTTGAAGTGCTGAACCCGAGAGCATTTAAGTTGTAACCTGCATTGATTTTTAAAATCTGCCCGTAGAGAAAGAGGAATCCTCCTTTACAGATCAATTTACAAGACCGTCATGGCAGTAAGGTCACACACACAGGAACGACCTTCTGCTGCCCGGTTACCCTGTAGGACCTGATCTGGCTCTCACAGTGAAATCAGCTTTGTCACTGAGAACACACAGGACCCAGGTTAGGGTGACCTGAGAGTCAAAAACTACATTTAAAAAATCACACCCAGAAGAGGAACACACTTGAAGGTTTATCATTTACTACTATTACTTCTTACACAGCACTGGTTTAAAAATATAAATCTATCTTTGTTAAGGGACAACCATACTGTAGATGATGCTTATTTGTACTAAGGGCAAACACAGCACTGATCAGCTTCTCCCAACAGCATTCCTGCATCACAGATTATGTACTAAAGAAGCACAACTTTAATACCAAATTACCCTTCAAGCAACTACTTCCAGCGTTCTCTATAAACTTTACAAGATCGTAGACACGCGAGTGAACATCTACACAGGTACAGAAACTACAGCAAAAGATAACGTATTCCTTTCCACATAATTACGTATCACAAAACAACTCTTATATTGTCCCCAGATGAATTACTTGCTCAAGTCCAGGGTAATATTTGCAGGATTAGCATACATCGGTACAGCAAAGGGATGTGAAAATTTTTGCTTGCTTCAGGCCAAACATGACTTCCAAACACTGGAAGCCACACACTCAGCTAGACCTTCGTGGTACCCACATGGAGATACAAGTTGTGTTGCATTAGACAATATGAAATGAAATTAGAAAGGCCACATTCAATATGTAGATTGTGCCCTTGCAGGCCAAATGCTGCATGCATGATTAACTATCAGCCTTCAATGAGAATACAATAAGCATACTCATATATATACCAAATGGAGTATATACACTCAGACTGCCTTGGCAAATCAATTTTTTTACCTTGTGAAACAGAGATATGCTACATTTAAATTAAATTATAGGTGCAGCTTCACTCCCATTGTCATTACTTTTCCATAGATTGATCCACAGCAAGGCAGGCAGTACCAGCTCACAAGGAGCAGGAGCTACCCTACAAGTCCCTGCTCTGGAGCTCTGCTGGGAGTTATGCATTGGTGTGCACTCAACATGCCTTCAATATGGTCAAACCACATGATGGCCTTAGCAAGGATTAATTATAGCAACAAGGAATAAAGATACCTGTCCAAAGGTACTGCTGTGTTAACAATCTAGAGAGTCATGTCGCCACTGATTCTTATAAAACAGATGCGGATGAGACTGTAGTAACAAAACTGGGAGTCAAAGGGAAAGAGCTGCCACAAAAAAAAAAAAAATATGCATCAAAGGGATCTGGTGCATGAGGCAAAGTGGACAAGAAAGAATTTGTAGCAAATCTCTACTGGCCTTCACATTTAAGGCGCTCAAGACTAAGAATGCAAAGGTACTAATGACATATAAATTTTTGGAAACACCTTTTGGTTTTATAGACAGCACAATACTTTAAAACAAAACATAGATTTCTCTAAAAGACTTCTATGATATAGGGTATGAGCAAAGGTACTGCCTAAGAACTAACTAACAACTTGGAGAAAACTAATTCACATTTATAAGACAATCTGAAGACATGGCATCCATATTTATCTTATTAGCATCAAAAACTACCATGAAGGCTGCAATGCCAAAGTATCATGAATTTGTACCATTTAGAAGTGTTTCTACTGCACAGCTGAGGACTTAATAGACAGAGCATCAGAGGGAGAAGATTTTTCTGCTTCCTAACTAGCTGTCAAGCAACACAGTGCTCCTTATTGTCTGTAACAGCACTTTGGGAAATGGCTCCTCCATATGTTAGGTAACATAACCTATGGAAGGCCAAACACAGTTACTTCCACAGGATGAACCTGCTTTGGTTTCCACCTGAACTACTTCTTCTGCTTGTTTACCATCTACCTCCATTTCCTCCACATCTCACTCCCTGTTGGTCCATCCTCCCATCCCAAGTTCGAATAGGGACCAGAACTCGCAAGACTGCAACTCAAATGCTCACCACTAATTGAGAAGCACCAAGAACCCTTTTAGTTCATCAGCCCCTCACATTTTGTGATCATTTATACTCTGAATGAGTTTTGATTATAGCTCAGCAAACATTAGACAAAAAATAATTAACCATAACTGCATTCATTACAGGAAGGCACCCATAGAATGCAATATGAACATTGACTATGCTTCCTTAAGTGACAAGGAGTCCCTCAAGGCTCAATTACATGCCACTTTTTGCTCCATTTCAAATGCTAGCAGTCCTGTTCTTTCTAAATGGGCAACAACTACTGATAACCATTTACAAGCAGCAATTAAGAGTTTTAAACTGATACCAATGACTGCTCTCAAAACTGGGACCAAGCTTTACTTATTTTCCCAACTTCACAGACAATTATCTCAGCGTGTTCCGTTTCCTACATAATTTACTTTACTAAATCACTATTATTCACAACACACAGCTAGAATTTTACTGAAAATGCCTAACCTCTAACAAGGATAACATTTGAAGCTGAGAGAGGAATATCGATACATCACATAAACTTTCCTCCATAGCCTAGATCCAAGAATGGTGATTAATGACAGATGAGACTATTTTAGTTCAGAACACCTGCTTATATCCAAGTGCAATGCACAAACCAGGACGAATAAGCTCTCAGAACCCCATCTTTTCTATAAGCAACTCCTACCCCCTTTTAATAATTAAGCTTAGTCTGCCAAACATATCCCCAGCAAACACTAGAATAAATCAGTAGCAAATAAGGACTTAACAAGTCTGTATTAACTGTTCATTGCCTATCCACATGATCACATTTGTGTGGTGTCCCCTCTCCTACACTCATCTGTTAACGCACAAACCCTTTCCAGACAGGAAAACAACAAAACTACTCCAAATCAGCCATGACTTGTCCCAGCATACTTGGAAACTGATTAGCCAGACTACAGCCTGATAACACACTCTGGATGTTGACCAAACCTCCAAATGTCTGACAGTCCACAAAAGGGAGAACTTCCTGAAAACTTCCAGCAGAGGCATCTGAGCTGGTCACAACAGGGAAACTGACAGTTCACACCACAGCAAGTAAGTGCAGAAGCAGCCATGCTCTTGGCCAGCAGAATTACCCTGAGTGATAAAACAGAAAGTCAGGTGTTTCAAAAATCTCCATCAATGCCCTTTAACAATATTTCCTTTATGTCTAGAATATTTCATTCTCTTTTCTCTCACCCTGAACAGCAGAGCACTTTGCATTCTACATTATTCATTTATTAATGACAGTTTGACTCTCATCATTTCCATTAACCAGTGCCATCTGGTTAATAGACATTTCCATAGACTCAAATTATTTTGAAGACAGTGCAAATTTTGTCTGTGTTAACAGTGAGGGATGTACCCTACTTATATTACTCTTATTTAGGATTTACCCTGGAAAGGAAACCATGCTCTTCAAATATTTTCAACTGATTTGTTGGATGTTTTTTAAATCCTTTTGTAACACTTGCATCACTCTTTCCCAAGGTTACACAGCTTGTGGCAAAGCATACATATAGAAATAGAAAAGTCCCTTCACGGTTGTTACCCTGAGTCAAGAAAAAAACTAAATTAAATAATTTCTTTAAACTATTAAAAAATAAAAATCATGTTTAACTCAGCTTTTTAGTTAAAAATAAAAAAAAGCCAAGATTTGAAAACAAACAAAAAAAAACCCCCAATATGAAACAATACAGAAGTTGGACACAGTGCTTATCTGGTGGGGGTTTGGTATGGTGGGGTTTTTATTGTCCACAATACTTACATACTCTAGTCAAAGAGTGAGATAGATCAATAAGAGAGAATAATACTTTCATCTTTCTCAGAGAGACATGGAGATGTGCTTGAATGGGGCTAAGGGAAAAGAAGAATAAAAGTGATGTCTATTTTACAGCACTAACTTTGAAATGCACACTAATTTAAATTGAAGTATCTAAATGCAGCATCTGTAGCCGTTGGGAAAAAAAAACAAACACAACACAGCTCCAGCTAACAAGACTGTTGTTACTGCCATCATCTGAGATGCTCAGCTCATGCAGATGACGATTTGAAAACAATGAAAATTAAAACTCATAAGCAGCAGCAGTCAAACTGCTCAAGAATCTTGATACCTCTTCTCAAAGTACCATCAGCTCCTGACAGCCGGATTCAGACAGGCAAGGTAAAACGTTTCAATCTGTGCATCCCTCTGGTCTGTCTGCAGTGCAAAGTACAACTTCAAACAGCGCTCAGTAAACAGTCTTCTCATCACTCCAGCCTAGGCTGAATTTTAATCAGGGTCCTTTAAATGCCATTGAACAAATCCATATACTATGGATTGCTTCTCATATGCCTCTGGCCAGCCACTATTTGGAGGGTCATTTATTATTTTTAGAAAACCCAAACAATCCAAAGTAACAGTACAAATTACAGCACATCTCAAAGAAGGGTGCAGTCATTTTGTATTGCATACAAACAAAGCTTTCAATTATTCCTTTAACATGACAAAGTGGATGCATCTCTTAGATGAGAGGAGGAATTATATTTATCTCATGATTAAGCAGCAGTTAAGTTTTCAGGCCACTCACATGTTAAACTTGGATTCTAAAATACATGTATTGTGCAATAAAGGCAACCAAAGGACAGAAATAGAGGAAGATCTCTCAACCGTAATAGTAGCAACAATGAGTCTACAATTAAAAAGGGATGCTACATATGATGAAATGCTACGGCTGCTTGCAAGTTTTTTTTTTTTCAAACCTGTCTTAGGAAAGGTTAGACTGACTATCAATTATCAAACCAGGAGTACATCTCCAGTAGATCTACAAGCTCAGCAAAAACTTGTTAGAAAGTGTACACATGCAAGAGATAGGGGGGAATGTGGTCATCACCTGACTGCTCTGTTCTGCAAAGAACTATATTAGGGAGGTATAAGCTAGCAGACTGCTGACTGGTACAGTTCTTTCTATCTCCCATAGATAAGACAATTAATCAAACTTTGCTTACTACCTGTCAAAAGCCTGTCTCTGTCCTCTTGTTGAAATAGAGAAAGAATGCAGGGAGACTTCTTCCACTTACAGGTTCTGCCCTAAGGAGTGGTTCCAGTCATTTAGGGAAAACATTATTTCATGCTGGTAAACAGCTTTAGAAAAAAATCTCTTCCTCCCTCTGTCTTTTTCACAAGCAAAGCAACAGAGCAGCTGACAGGCAGGCAGAGATGACTTTCACTTGAGAGAGGAGTAGGGCTTAGCATAGCATCTGAGTGTAGCCCTCGAAGAAAACATAGCGTTTCTAACACCTTTGCCTCCCGTAAACTACTGCCCACAGGTTTGGACCAAGCATCCATGTGGGCCACCCAGTGGCTTTCCTTAATTAGTTGTGGAATGGCATTCTGAAGACATGCGAGGCCATGCTGGGCAGACACTTGTTTTGTGGCTTCAGTGTGTTGCTTCAAGGAAGAGCATTCTCTTTGGGTTTTGAATGCCTCAAAGATAAAGATCAAGGTTAAGTCTTCTGTGCTCCAGACTTGCATCCCTCCCTCCAAAACAGCAGCCAAAGGAATGTGCTCCAGCAAGCATAGTAAAGGAGCACGAATCAGAAAGCCTGTGTGTCCTAAATCCTAATTCTTCTCTGGCATAGAAGGTGTAAAAGAGACAATGAATGTGACCCAGAATTTCTATTTCCCTTTCCATAGAGGATAATGCCAAGAGGACAATGCACTATGACATACAAAAAACCAAGAGAACCACATGCAAGCAAGAAGAATTCTAGGAAACTAAAGCAATACAAATTATACACAGTATTCATTCCTCCTGCGACTTTGCCCAGGCTAATGAATTTGAAGGCATGGGCATCACCTCTTGGCTTTGCAATTGTCCTTTAGAGTCTGAATTTCAAACTGAATGGGCAGTCTCAGAGTTAGCAATCTATGTTGTTCTGCAGGCTCAGATGAGAATAACCAAGACAGATCTTTCAAGAAATTAATGACTGGGAAAAACGTTCTCCCTGCCTCTTCATGGCAGAAGACTACAATACAATCAGAAGAGCAATGTGAGATGGGATGTGGGTTTGATTTGTTGGGGGTTTTTTTCTGCCATTACAATTACAGGCATTCATGTCCATTATGGGAAACTTATATATATATATATTCTTAATTGGAGACTCAATAAGCTTTCTTCAAGAAATATATCGAGTCTTCTCCCTGGGAGGACAAAACAACAAGAAGGAGCTGGAGGGAAAAAGAAGGAAGAATTTTCCCTTACACCTTCAAATGCCTCAGGAACTGGATATGCAGAAATCCTGAAATCAGAAACCTGCTGAAAGCAAGGTATGTTTTTTTGGTCAATTGCTGATGGTGCAATTAATCAATGTGCAAAATGGCCCCTATTTCCTTGGAAGGTATCCTAAACCAGGCAGGTTTCCCAAAGACTTTGGGGAAAAAAAATGAAGTAAGAGTTACACTGAGGCTGGTTTTCATCAGAATTGAGGAAGGCATAAAAAAAAAGGGTATATATACATTAATCCTGAAGAACTACATCAGGGGAAAAAAAGGCACATCAAGATTCTTCTTGCTCACCCAGGCCAAAATGAGCCCGGGAATCTGGACAAATAGACACCATACGATGAGTTGAGAGTCCATCAAAATTGATGAAAATGCTACCACTTGTTACCAATTACTCTATACACCTCTGCTCTGTGATTGACTAGGTTCTTCAGTACTTTCATAGTAGGTATTTCTTTCGTACTATAGCCTGACAAAGTGCTAAAAATGACCAGTTATTGAACACAGCCAATTCCCAGAATACACTTGTTTTGGATTACTTTCTGAATCAGGTTCAGACTAAGCATTTCTAGGTCTATTTTTATTTGTGTTGAAATAGATGCTTCAGTATTTTTAGCTGTTTGAGCAGCAGCTGTTGCCATAGACTACTTTGTGGGTGCATGAGCAAGAGTTTGTTTCAATTCAATAATACTGAATTATTATTACTTAAATAATTGGCGAGTATTTAAATTCCTCCCCCCTTCCCCCCCCCCCACCCAAAAAAAAAAAAAAAAAAAAAATTTCTATGAATCAGAATGTCCTTGATTAGGTTCCTCAGCCCAAGCATAATGAGGCCACATTCAACTGTGAAGATATCATTCTGGCTGTGGTTAAAGCTAATAAAGCACATTTGATTCCACTTAAAGTTGTATCCCTTCCTAACTTTTGTTTGCCACACTTCTTGATTAAACCACTTTGTTTGGCAATCACAGCCTAAGGTATCAACTAAGAAAGAAACTTCTAAGCAGAGGATCCAGCACCCTCAACAATCCTAACCTCCAAACATTTACAAAACAGAAACAGAACCCCCATACACAATCAAGAAACAAATTCTAATGTTTCCATTCCCTAGCTTTCCCCAGCGTCCCTCAACTCACAATGATCAATTTTGTAAATTGAATTCTCCCATTCCAATAAAAATCAGAATATTGGAAATAGAAGAAATAGCAACTTTTGCCTAAATACAAATACATTTTTCTCTCCAGTGAAGCCAAAGTAACTTTAAGTGAAATTTATACGGGAGCATTCCAGACCAATCAAGATATATACTAACTTCTTAACAGGAAGATGAAGATTCTACCCTCTTTGCAAACCTTTCTCTAACTCCTCATATATTTTCCTCATGTAAGGTTCCTTACGTTTTCCCTCATGCATACTGTGCTCCTCCCCTTGCCTCACATGTATGGCATTGGCAAATACTCTGATGCGTTAAGTGATTCAGAATGGCTAAAGCTGTTTTTTTTTACAGATCAAGTGGTTAATTCTAGTGGTTTTAGAGACACCAGTTTTTGACAGAACATGAAGCATATTCTTCGCTTCTTCCCACTTCATAAAACCAGCTGGTAAGTACCTTGAAAGATCTAAGCAAATATACTCATCAAATGAAGCAATTTAACCCCAGTAAGATGTTTTTGGAAAATCAATACTCAAAGGCAAAGCTGGCCTTTCATCCAGAGTCAACTGCAGATTCCTGCAGGCACTAGTCAGATTTCTCCATGAAAGAACTGTTTCCATTGGCTCCTTAACTTTAGGATTCTTTGAGTTATTCTTCTAAGCGATATTTCTCCAGTTGCAAAACTTGATGATTTCATTGGTTATCCTGATTACAAAATGCATGCAGAGTCTATTTTACAATATAATATTGACTAAAATATTAATAGAACATGGTGACAGGAACCAACTGAAAGTAGCAACATACACTTTGCTATTAGCTGTGTGGTTTCCACCATTAGCCTATTCCCCTAAATTAGATTCTAGCTGTTGCCACACTAGGAGTCAAGAAAGGAAAGGAATCCTCAAAGTGTTAACATCTTCAGCTCTGCAACACATTTCAGGAGCCAGTGGAGCTCAGTGACTCATTATATGCCTAAAACTTTGCAGAAGATCACCAATCTGTTCTAACGTCCCATTTCTTTAGCCCTTGAATTGAAAATTAGAACATGGCATATAAGGAGTTTTCACCTGAAGTTTAAAATGCCTGTATACATAGAAGTTTAATTCATTATTCTAATGACTTTCACAGCTTGAGATTCTCACTGGGAGACATGCCTGTATGCATTTAATAAGGCTGCAGAGATTGGGACTATTCCTGAAGGACTTTCTGAATCATTTCCAAAGCATCTTTTTATAGCTAGCAAAGTATAAATTATGTAAAAAGGCAATTAGATAGATACCATCAAATCTATTTGACTGTTAACCCCTCTTTGCTAGATTAATCTATAAACCTGAAAAGAATCCACTTTTAGTATTCTAAGACCATTCTCACGTATTTAGATGTGAAGATGTAATCATTCAAACAGCTGTGGCAGTGGGGGGCAGAGGGAAAGGCAGGAAGTCTTCATGCTCTTCTATGTTATTCTCAAGACCGAACCAGCACATTCATGACAAGTTTTCTGTCCTATTACTGGGCTAACTCACAATCATAACTAATGATCCCAGCATTAGCTTTTTTGCAGTCTAGTAAAGAGATCTGACGCAGTCACCTAGTACACAGAAATTTCTATCTGCTCTCCTTGCTGATGAAATTCTAGTTCTTTGGGGAGGCAAGAACAGAGAAGAAACATTCCCATAATGCACATAAACCAACCAGTAGCAGAGAATGAATAGAACCAGTGGCAGAAAAACACAGTTCCAATTAAGCCATGTAATTTTTTTTTCCACAGGATCTCTCCATAAATAACAAAAGATCAGGGCTGGTGCAACAGCTCTGCTCCCTTTCAGTGCCCTTTCAGGCACTTCATTGCCTCCTTGGAGTTCACATATCATGGCAATGAATATTAAATAAGGGCTTCACAGGGAAGGCATGAATGTGAAATTCCCAGGGGCTAACTTGGAGTCAAAAATTTCTCTTCTCCTCACAAGGAAGTTATAAAAAACACCACCATGCTTTCCTGTCATTTGAGGCCAAAATACTCCAGAGAACAGCATATCTCCAGTTTCAGTGCCCTTGAAGCCCGACAAGATCATTTAGTCTCAAACACGAACTGCAGCTTGTGTGTAATCCAGACTCAGATCTGAACACCTTCTTCTTCAGCCATCTCTAATTATGGGTAACCTTGATTTGCTTTTTAGCTGGGTAAACAGACAACTGGCTAAAGTATTTCTTGCACCATGGCAGAAGTCTAGATAATATATATATCAAAAGTGCTCTCTCTCCTTCACCGCATGACTTCTGTTTTATGAGGCATGCCCAGAAGTAGGGATCCTGTTAAATCATTTGACAAGAACATCCACTATTCTCCTCCCATCAGAACTGGCTGTGAGATTCCAGTTACAAAGACATTTTGTCAGCTCACCGCTGTAAGTGGCCACTTTTCATACACACCAGCTAAGCAGAAACAACCTGAGACTTATGAATACTTATCAGATTTTGCGAAAGTCACACGCATCACACTGAGGTCTGACTCTCAATAGCAGGGGACTTCTGGGTGTCATTTGGAAATGAAAAGATGCTGTTGTTACTTCAAGAGCCAAATAAGATTCCTTGTGAAAGCAGTCCAATGATAGAACATTTTTATTAGATGACACCAAGAAATTGTTTTCTGGCAACCACACTTTTTCCCATTACGACAGAATGATACAATAAAAGGGAATTTCTTTTCCAACTCTCATTCTACTGGGAGGCTTCTGAAACCTCAAGTTTCATGAGACAACAGCCTCTAGAGATGAAGGAACAGGAGAAAATATTTTCAGGAAATGTTTTTCTGGGGAACAAAAAGAAATGTTTCCTTATTTGCATTTACCTGCATTTCCCTTCCTACAACTGATCTCCTTTCTTTATATGGTAAATCTTGCTTTTCAAATTAAATAGACTATCAAGAACACTTTTTAGTTTAAACATGCTGCCTGGACTCTGGCCTGAGAGAGTTCATCAATATTGCCAATGAGAACTGCTCACATATGGCCAGCACAGCAGACCTTCGTGAGGAGCAGAAGATGGCCATATAGAGAGCATTTGTTAGCTACTGGTACCCCAACAGCACTCAAAACTGGAGCAAAGCCCAGCTCAGAGCTCTCTGCAAGCACTGCCAGGTCTGGATCTGAGTGACAGCCCTATCACAGGACTGTGACTGGGAGGCATATCCTCACTTCTTTGCCTTTCTGCCTCCAGCTTTTCTTTCTCTTACCATCATTTTACAGATATCCTTTCTATCCAAATTTGAGGGGAAAAAAAAAAAAAAAAAAAGAGAAAGAAAGAAGCACTGCTAATACACACATGTATTTTGAAGGGATTTGTCATGAAAACTTATGCCCTTTGTCCACCAGATACTTTCCCTCTCAGTCACCAACCAGATGTTCCACTGTGGAATAAACTTCTTTCCCAAACTCCTCAAACAAACAAAGATTCAAAAGAGGTCATTCTGCTACATGTGCCATGGTAAGTGCCTGACCCACGCAGTCAGACAGTCCTTCTTGAATTAATTTATATTTAATTCTCAAAAACAGAATCTAAGAGATGGAAAACACATTGGTTTGAGTGTGGGGAAACCCAGAAACCAGGGCCCATTGCCAGCTTTGAAAGCATCTGGAAACTGATTGTCCTCTCATAGGTGACTACCCCAAGAAAGTTGTTAGTGACTACACTGAGGACAGTGTTCCTCTCTCTCAATGCAAAACTTACCATGAACCTTGGAAATGTTTACAGAAAGAGTTATGTTGAAACTGGTAGGTACTTGAGTGGGAAAAACTTATTGGAAGAGGTATTCTGTAACTTCCTGCCCAGCTCTGCCTGGAACTCTCTCCAAGTGGCCAGTCACAGTGAAAATTGGTTTAAATGCCTGCTGAGAGCCCTAGTAAGCCTGATAACTGAACTGACCTTGGAATAAGTTGAGTCACAGTTTGCAGAAAGCTAATCATGGACCTGGAAGTCCAAATAAAAATAAGCACATAACACTTTCAGCTAGATCAGGGAAGGGAGGGAAATCAATACTAAATACACTGGAAAATATATTTTGTATTTTGAAATACAAACAGAAACCACCCATGGTTCAAACTCAGATAATAGTTTCAGTGAAAGAAAGGTTTCAGCTGCTATATTGACTGAAATATTTAATGTATAAAATTGTAAGGTTTTTCCTCCACAATTTTCACTAAACTTTAACAGTTCACTTTAAGCTGACATTGTTTAAGTATTAAAAAACAAAACAAATCCAGAATTGAGCAACATATAGGATGTTCCAGAAAAGCAGAAAAGGTGGGAGTTCTTTGATATAAGCACCCTTACATTGAAGGACAAAGAATCATTAACTAAGATGGACAGTTATAGATTCATTTGGTTCAAAGCAAATAAATTTTTCAGCAAATTTTTCAATTCATCAACAGATGTATACATCCAACTCTGCAGGTAATGCACTTTGCTCCTTGTCTAGACCTCCACCAGCTCTCCTTTGGGCCACCTTCTACATGGCATGGGGTGGATGTCCCCAAGTAATGGTAGCACTCAAGTACAAATGAGCTGCTAAAAAGCTGGTGGGTAGTTAGGGCAATCCTACATAACTGTCATTTCCTGGACTTCAGCTGCTCAGGTTTTCAGCAGATAACTTGCCATGGTTGAGTGTCTGGGACAGAGTAGTTTCAATGTGCCTCAACCAGGAGGCCCCTAATCCAAGTACCTCATTGAAAACAGCAAGTGCTGTGTTGTCAGGTCAGCCCTCCAGTGCTCTTAGAAAGTCGCCCAGGTGGGAACTGCAGTTTCCCCCATGAGCCATGCTCAAACATTCTGAAATCCAGGTCCTGTAAGCAAGTCAAAGCTATGGGTTTTTCCACATTCTAAACCTGAACTGAGAACAGTTTTAAGGCTACCACAAGTACCACTTCTGTCCCAGCAGTTACCCTGTGGAAAGCTGTTATGCTCTCACAGCACTGTTCATGCAGTGACTAAAACCCACTTATCCAGCTTCCAACCATGTGTCCAATACTGAACGACATTACCACACCTCTTCATATAGGTAAGCCTGACAGCAAACATGCAACATCTTTGCACAGCCACAGCCACAGCATGCTCTGTGGAGTACGGACTCCATGCCACTATTTTATAAAGCATCAGATACATCCTCGAGAAAGGAATAGCACACGAACAGCAAGAAACTTTTCAAATTAAGAAATGGCATTCGTCCTACAGCTGTCTTTGATCACAGTGAGGCACCCTCTTATGTACAGAGGCCTTTCCAAGCACAGTTCACCTCTGGCAAGCACAGTTGTATTTATATATGTATGCTAATGCTATTATTAGAAAATAGCATTTGAAGATACACAGACAATGAAATTCTGTGAGTAAATCAGAATTCACAAAGGTTCATCTAAAACCTTAATTACTTGTAACTTAGAGTTTGTTGGGTTTTTTTGCTCGTTTTTAAAATGAACTCCTCAAACGTGTGCTGAAATTCAACTAGACACATCACTTTCTTCCCAACACACTTTCTTACCATACACCACAGATAAACTCTATTGTAGAGCAAATGCACAATGAAAACTTTTAGTGGCATAATGCAGATGTCAGACATTCAACTAAAATAAAGGAGGTCTACACCTCCTGATGTATAATACACAAAGAGCAAACTGGAAAAAAAAAAAAAAAAAAAAGAGAATTTCCATTTCCTTTCCTTTACATTAAAAAGTTACTTTTGTTATGAAAAAGACCAAATCAAATAGTAAAAATTCCTCCAACTCAAACTATGTTACATTAATGCGGCTCCACAAAAAAGTATGTTGCTATGCTGTATAAATTAACTTTCATTTTCTGAAGACAGTAAGTGCCGAGTGTTTTGTCTAGCTATATGGACCATGAACAAAGCAGTAATTTTAGAGCATTCCCTTCATGCATAAAAAACCCTGCATACTATTAATATATCCTGACTACATTAAAGGTCTTGCAAATGATTTTGCCTGAAATGCCCTAGTATGAAATCTCCTTTAGGGAAATATCTTCAGCACCAATTAGTTTAATTGACAAGGAAGCCAAGAGAATAGCAGCAAGGAGACAGAGACAGAGTAGACCAGGAAAGGCTCCATTTCCACATTTGCTTTCACATCCTGGAGTCTATTTGCTGTTAGTATTTGCAGCATTCCCCACCCTAACTATTTATATTACTACCTCTTCATGGATATGTTGAAACTTTAAATCATGGGAGACCAGCAATGTGAAACTCCATCAGTTATCAGCACTGCAGCCATGTCTCATACACTTTTTTTCCCTTTAAAGGCCCCACTTCCACCACTTGCTGTCCCCACGTAGCTGGTATGCTTTTGAACAGTTTCAACACAACACAACTGGTTTTTTTCTCTACCCTCCAGGGAGGAAACAAAGAGAGCAAATTTAACCTACACAGTGCATTAACAACTGTGAAATCTGCTTTGCCTTCCTCACTCCCCCCACCGTGCCCTCCAGAAGTAACCGGAGCATACCATCCCATCAAACTGGTGCCATTTTAGGGCCCCTGTGCAAGGGACGGAAGAGGAAAAAAAAAGTTGTTTCAACCTTGGGAATAATGTGGAATCCACATAATTTACTATTTCCTGTGATTCATCAAACTTCCTTCTTCCCAAGAGTAATTGGTCACCACTTATTTATACACCACAGAGAGGCTTAACTCCAAAGGTCAGTCCAAGATTAAAAAAAGCAGATCATTCGCTCAAGAAATCTGGGTGGTTTGGGGTCGGGTTTTTTGTGGTTGTTGGGGTTTTGCTTCTTGTTGGCTTGTTTAATTTCATTTTTCCCTTAAATGTGTAAAGGAAAACTAACATGCTTTAAGCAGGCATTAAGCCTAGCAGAAAATACATGGGTTACTATTGCTAAAGTGGCATCACACAGTAGATCTAGAATGAATAATCTTCAGCAAACTGCTGTCATACATCATACATTGGGCCTCAGTTTCTGACAAAAGGACTAGGAAAACTGGGAGCATGCTACACAGCATCAACAAACTTGATTTGGCAACTTCTTTGCACATGTTAAAAGAAAAGGATGTTACACATATGGACCAGTCATGCCTTGACACTCATACAGATGGGACGAGTGCTGGTGCTGAGAATACTTTTGCAGGAAGAGCGTGTGTGCAGTTTTATGTTTACAAAGCAAACCATTTGCTTCCCTTACAATATAAATGTTTTATCTTTACCATAATAAGAAGGAAAAGCAATTATGAAGCTAGAAGCCCAGAGGAGAGAAATAAAAATGACAAGCCAGTCCTCAAGCTCCAAATTTCAAACAAAACTATAATTCTAACATTAAACAACTACTCTAAATATACATGCACTTTTAATACACAAACACTAAGAGACTATGGAATTGAGCAATTTCTCTAGCTAAATTTCAGCTCAGTTTTAATTTTCTCTCTGCATCTTACAGCCCCATAAACCCTGCTTTCATGAAGATGTGAAGCAGTATAAAAAAAGATGTTTGCCTAGGTTAATACCACAAACTGCAAACCCCAAGTTACACAAGCAATTAATATTACCTATGTTAAAGTTTTCAGCAATTAAATGCTCAGATATAAAACTTCCAATCAAAAGGAAAGCTTCCATATATAAACTTAAATGTACATGTGTAATAGCATCCATGAAATTAGAGCGTATACCATCGTTGACATTAACAGGGGGGCAGACTAGTTAAGCCTGTTTATGAACTAGAAAATGCAGACCAGCTCTTATTTTAGGGTACCATTAAAGCATATAAAATATATTTAATTATTGTAACAGCAAAAGAAAAGAAACTAACAGAAGTTAAGCCAATTGTTACAGAATAGCCATGTATTTTCTAACCCTTTTAGAGATTCCAAAGATCTCCATTCTGAGGAGCAAAGGAATTCCAAACATCCTTGTAGGGCGCTTTGCCCCAGGCATTAACTGAAATTCCCACCGTGATTCCGACAGGGGGAATAAGGAAACGAAACAGATTCTTTAAAAAATTACATAGATGTATGTGTGTGCATAAAAATACACATATATTCAAGCAACATCTAGGCACAATTGTATTTCAGATGAAAAAAATAGAATTACATGCAAAGAATATTTAGTGCCTTAATTATGATTTTAAATATAATTCTTTGTGACAAAAGGGCACACGCAGAAATCCCTAGGGGTTCGGAAAAGAAAACATATGTAATTGTTTCTGTTCATGTATTTATGTCAGGTTTTGTTTCTCTTTTACCTTCATTTTTTTATTAGGAAATATCTGATGTCTGAAGAAACAAGAATCTCAGACAAAGCCTTCCCTTCTTCAGCTAAAACACTTCTTCAGGGGGTTTTGTGGTTTTGGTTTGGTTTTTTTTTTTCTCCTTTTAGTATTTCTATGTACTTGTCTAACACTGGTCAGATGTATGGTCAAGATCATAGTCATTTTTTCCAATTAGTTCAAAGTACTTCTACCTCAAATTAATCATTTTAATTACGCTGTCAACAGCTGCATCGGGACTTCAAATCAAATCTGTTTTGTTAACGAGATCTTGTTGCCATACATTTTTACCCAATACCCTTTTAAATAGCTAAACTGCATGTTAGGTAATTCCATTACCTTAGGTGTGTCTTCATATATACACGTTAGATAATTTAAAGAACACACTCTGAATTTTCATATGCACATCGAAAAACAAAAGAACTCCTGGAATTCATGTCTAAGACAGGAATTTTTGTGTTTCCCTCAAATTTTCATAAAAGTAACATGGGACAATTGTTTCAAAAGCAAATATAGCAGAGAAAGGAGACAACCAATAAAACTCGATGTAAGAATATACCAATTTCCTTTTTCATCTCTGTGATGAGCTATGCCTCCTACTTGTGCCTGCATTTGCTTCAGCAAAACCTTTTTAAATTGGCAGAATTTTCATGCAACAAAAAATATGTAGGAGGAAGGTCAGGATTTTGCTCAGCTTTTTTCTTCCTATTCCTGGTGTTCCTTTAAACTTTACAAAACAGCCTGTAGGAAAGACTGCCAGGTAAAATTCACAGAACAAAAGACGGCAAATTGCCACCTATTACCTCTCAGGCACATTTCAAATAACCAAAAGAAGTCTAGATAAATGATAAGATTTCAGTCAATAGCTTGTTTCTGCTATAACCAACCACACAGTCCTGAAAGGAAATACTCTGCAGTTAAGCCAGTTGTGATTACTGGACAAGGAAAATATAGTTACCTTTTAACCACGGCATAATAACATTTACAGGTCAAAACTACATTATTAAACTCCCAGACTAGCCACTCTCTATGTCTCCTCAGAAATACTTCTCACAAGCTAACATTTCTAACAATACAGCACCTGAAAGTATGCATACATCTCATTTTCTCTCCCACTTCAGCTTCCACGAATCCCATCCACCCCTCTACACAGCTAAGTAACTATCCTTTTAAGAAAAGCAGTAGCCCTTGTAAAGCCACACACTTAAATCAGCCACTGAAGCAAGGTGCTTACAAGCACTTTGTGTTGGCCTAACCCCTACTCCTCTGAAAATACCACCCTCTGGCAACTAAACCCTAAGCCTAATTTTCAAAATTGCTGAAGATTCAGCAATTTCTAATCATTGCAGAGGAACTACTGGGGTGTTAGCAGAAAAACGGGCCAATTATTGAGTCTCTTAGGAGCAGAGCTTGGGATGCCTAATTTTACACAGCCATTTTAAAACAAAACAGCCTTAAGTCAGACTTTTTGCTTAAAGTTTGGCCAAGCAACTTGCCCCTTGCGATAAGAGGCTAAGAAGGCCGACACATTTGCATCTGGAGAGGGGATGGGTGGGCAATAATAAGAGCGAGGTTTTCAGAAGTTGTGCGGGCAATGGAAGAGATGAATGAGATGAATGCAGAAATGCTATTCCCCAAACCCTGCCATGCTACAAACCAGGAGACAAAAGTCAAAATGAACAAATAATCAGTTTAAAAGAAGAGAGACAACTTTATGCTATAGTGGCAAGCTCCTGGAATCTCCTGTCCCCGGAGGCCAGGGCGGCAGGTGGCATAAGGAGGTTGTACAAGGGATGAGAAACTACAGGACAACAAATCTGTAAGCAGACACTAGAAAGCAACAGGCAGAGATGTTCCCTCTCTCACGCCAAATCCAACAGTTGTGGATGCTGGCACAACAGAGGAGCAAGACTCATGCTCATCAATGCCACCATCAGAGGTGACATAAGGAGCTTGTGGGGGCCCTGGCTAGCAAAAGGGGGCATTTCAGCTTCCTTATGGAGTGGCCATGAGTAACCCGGTAACCTGACAGAAATACATCAAATCCTTGAAGCCCTTCCCTGCCACAAGCACCATATACCAGAAGTGTGGAGGTGAATATATTTTATCTTAAGAAAACTGTGTTACAAAAATGCTGCTTCCCAAATGCCCGAACTACTCTCCTGGTGTCAGTATGCAGTACTACCCTGGCAGAGCATTCCTCAAGCTAATTCCCGTTCATCAGCTATCACTAACAACTAGTACAGCATGCTAGCATTCCTGATGTAGCTAGGTATGGATTTGCCTGCCAGAGGGCAGCTGAGTCAGAGGCTCACAAAGCACTGGGAAAGCCATCTACACCAAACACGGCCACGAAAGCAGCTCCACCCTCATTTGAGCTTAAAAAACAGCCCCAGTTGCTATTGTGCAGTATTTTGCTCCATATTACAGCTGCTTAAGAATTAAAAATAACATGCGCTGGAAAGGAGAGCCTGCCATATAGAACACAGTTCTCTTGCCAAGATATCAAGCATTTGGGGTTTGTAAAGCAAGAGGCAGCTCATTTTTGCTACCAAATTTCTGATGACTTACTTAACAGTAACAACTGATGCTCGACAATGCTGGTATACAAAATCAGCTAGCACCTGAATGGCCCTGGGAAACTAAATGGGAGAAAAAAAGTTAGACTTAAAGATCAAACTCTAGGGATTTCTTTTGCATAGACAAATTGTACACAGATCTGCAATGTCTATTTTCATAAATTTAAATTTTCAAACAATAAGCAAGACTGGATCTAAGCCCTTTGAATATCCCACATGACGGCATTTTATAATGCCCTGAACCTGTGACCAGTTTGAGGACATCACTAGCATCAGCCAGTTAATAATAAAGTCAAAGCATTACCCATGAAAAGTAATGGGCATGCAAATTCTGTTTCCTAAAACTCTAGGCTGTATTGGAACGCATTTTCTACATAAACATCACTGATTTATAAGATGGAGTCTTAAAAGCTTGTTATCAAACACCATTATTTTATATATGATGCTATGTTGTGCTTTACAGCAAGGTTCTACGGTAAAATTTTAATTTAAATGCATACAGTAAAATGGTCTAAGCATTATTTTGGCAACTTCATCTGTAAGGAATTCATCCCTACTCCAAATTCATAATATAAGTTCTTGTAGACTGAAATTGTGCCTAGCAATTATTTAAGAAATATGACTCAAGAATCTATATTTAGTTTACAAATATTGCTGAAATGTTTGCCAGCAAAATATTAAGTCTTTTGATTTGCCCCATAATATAGTTAAGATTTCTGGTTTGGTTTTTTTTTTTTTTTGTAGTGATGGAAAAAAATTTTTCCCTTAAGATCAGAGATTCAAAGTTCAGAAGACAGGTCCTGTCCTGGCCTAAATCAGGTAGTTTCTGGATAAATTTTTTTCACTCAGCTAACAATCACCCTCAAAGAAAACAACTTTTGTTTTTTATGTCACCAAGCCAATTTTCCCACCATGGATTTCCCTTGCACCCTTCTTTTATGGAACATAAACTTCAGTAACAGCCTACATATCCCTTTCATTTCCATTTTGCCTTCCTTTACTCCAAGTTTCATTGTCTTCTATTTCTTTTTTCTCTACCCCTGTACTAACTGCCAGGATGAGTTTCTTCTTTGAAATACCCTTCACACGCACATGCTGGAGTTAGCCAGGCTGGGCACTGAAAGAGGGAATACATCTCTCCCCCTAACAACAGGAGAAAAAAAGGCCACCTGATATGATGAATCAGAGGACTTCTGTGCCGCTTCTAATTTTAACATCTCGTGTTCAAGTAATGCTGATCACAGCCTTTTCTTTCCTAATTACTGTTTTGGATGGACTATATGATTTTTAGAGCTGGTGGAAGAATACCAAAAAAGTACAATGAGCAAGCAGCATTGCTGAGAGCATAACAGGCTAGCACAACAAAGCCAATAAATACAAGATTGGAAAAGGGAATTAAATGCATGCATCATTAAACAGTTTATTCAATGCAGGACAGTATCAATAAATCAAGATTTTAATAAAAAAAAATTTGTCTTTGGTGGTAAGTCATGTTCACATGATTTTATTCCTTGTACATTACTTCTTCATCTACTTAGGAAGAGTTAAACATCTGACTACTAAGAGAAAACTAAAATAGCTGACTATTTCAGGAAGCTGTAGTAGCTTTAAAAAATATATTTCTAGTTAAAATTTGGTTCTCAGCAAGACAATGGGAGGTAACAAAGATCCATACACTCATATAAAGGTATTTCCCTTCCTGCTTGAGAAGCACCAGATACAGAGAGCAACTTGAAAAGCTTTAGATTGCCAAGCAAAGAAACGAAAATAGAACCAATTCCATTAGAAATGCATTTCTACCTCCGATATCTTTCCCAAGTCTCTCTGCATGCCACAATCTTCATGTAAATAAGAAAAAACACCCCCACCACCCATACAAAACCCAAATGGCCACATATTAGCACTTGAAAATAGCTTTTTACTAAGAATAGGGCCCAAGAATTCAGATCCAAAAAAAATACTTCACTAAAAAAAACTTTTGGAAATTCGTTTCTGCCAAGCCACGATTGTCCTGTCCTACACCTGCACATGTGCAGTTTCCCACTGCTGCATTTTGTGCTTCCCACAGCATCCACCATGTCATACACAAATGTATATGTAATAACTTAATTGAACGTGTTACAGTTCTTAGCTTTTAACAAAGCAACTACTGATGCATTTCCACAGTGCAAAATTCTACTGACATAGATGAAACCTCAATTATCAGGCACACTTTACTTGCTCCATTGTTAGGGGGTATGTGTGTGTCCCCTTCTTTCCAGTATCTCTTGTCACTTTTATTTTTCTGCTCAGAGAATTTATCCTTATGGAACTTGCTGGATTGATGCCATACAAGTCACAGATTAAAGAAGAAAAAGGAAAAAGCATCAATCTCTGAAGTAGATACCTAGGTTACTGAGAGTCAACTTATTTACAGTATATTCTACCAGCAGTAAGCCCACAGTGCACTTGGAACCCACACTAGCCAAACTGAGCATCTCTTAGATTAGGTGGCACTACAGGAGTTCAGCACTGCTGGGAAGAGCCACTTCCAAAAATCAAGGTGTAAATTAGCATGACTCTCATTACCACTATTAAACAGTCAATTACCAACAGTGAAGGTACATATGAATCCTGTGGTCATATTTACCTTAATTTTCAAGCAGTGCTAAGCAAAATCTTTATTATATATTTATTATAGAAATTAATATGCAGACACTCACAGACCTTTATTGTTATCTCTAGCTCCATCGTTATCTTCAAATGTTTTGATGTGTGTATAGTGTTGCTTGACAAACCATGATAAAACAACTACTATCATGCAGGGTAACTTTCTTCAAAAACTAAAGAGTAAATCACTTCTTGCAGCTCAGCGGATCTAATTAAAACAAGTATACAGCATTCAGCTCCTCTTTACGGCCATACATCAAGAACTGAAGGCTTCATTACCTATAAATTCTGCAAAATATGTTATTCCACGTATTTGCCTGGCTCATTCACTACATTTTAGGCTGACTCAGACACACAAGACTCCAAAGCCAGGCAATGCATAATCATAAAAAAAGTAGTGGTTTTGCCCTATTTCAAGAAGCCAAGTTTAAGGTAGAGAGGTGAATGACAAATCCTGATCGACAAAGCTTTATTTTCCCCTCACTGCACTTGAGTTATTTCTGAGGAGCATCCAATAATCATGAGCCCCCATATACTCTAGTCCTTTTGGGTTTGAGTTGTTTTTTTCCTGCCCACTACCACTAAAAAGGATTTTCAGGACTTGCATCTCATCACGTCTGCATCTTTGCACCTCAGAGTCTGGAAGCATCAGGGAAAAGATGCAGAGCCACTTAAACAGAAGTCATACATCACTTACAAAGACCAGAGGAATTGACTAGAAATCACATTCACATCAGTGATGCTGCACTTCTTAAGATACAAACACAAATCCAGGAGTTCTCTCCCACCTTCCTGGCATTATTTCCCTTCAGTCATTCCCACAAAACTGTTAAAGCTGCACATTCCTGAAAGTGAAGTGCGCACAAGAGTAAGACGAACGCTTCAGACTCTTAGAGTTGAGCATAAGCCAGTTTAAAAATGCAGATTTCTTTTTAGTATATTACCCAGAGGAATTTTTCTAGAAACCTTTTTCTTAGAAGAACAGATCAAGAGACAGACAAACCATAAAGAAGCAGTAAGATAGTGAAGAAACATTTGGAGAAAGGAAGACAGGACCACTGCATGAGTTCACCTATGCTCCCATGCCCCAGCTCCAACTACAGAGCCAGAAACGCCATTGCTGCCCCTTTTCCTGCCTGTGACTGGAGATGTGAGTCAGGGTTACAGCCCAGCCGTGCTATGCAGAAAGGAATCTCTAAAGTCTACCCACGTCTGCAGCATATAATAAAGTGAGACCACAACTCAGGTGAATTCAAGAATGACTAGCATCTGCTGAAAGCATATTTCTCAAAGCATGTAATCCTGGATTATTTTCTTGGTTTTCCATCTTCATGAAGACCTCACAGTTTGTGAGCCTCAGTTTTCACCCTTGGACACAATGTAGCAGTACTCCAAGATCCAGGGAGCATTCAGGGCTCAGGCCATGATTACACCCAAGGAATTGGTATTTCCTCATAGTGGCCAACTCATAGTTGTAACAAATGCTTTAAGATGTACTATACGAGAGATGGGTATTACTACTATCATTTGCCTCTACTGTGGCAGACAAAACACTCTGAATTGCACCTTTCCCTGTTTACATGAAAACAAGCAAATTAGCTTTCTATCAGTGCTATCTAGGGAATGCACAGAGGATGCTCCCTAAGACAGGTCTTCTGAGTTTGCCACCATAAAGATCTCTACGGGGCAGTAACCTGTGAAAATGTCTTTGAAGTGGGAAGTGCTGCTCAAGGGCATCCTAAGCATAAAATGTAATATTGTACTCCCAATTATTATTATATCTCCTAAATTTTATCTATACATTAGAACACAGCACATCATGCTTACATCACCTTTTTAGTTGTTATAGATACTGATTATACTACATTAAATAACTATATCCATAGAGATAGCAAAATATTACATGTCATATTCTATACAGCAACACATTTCCAGTTCAATATACAGATATCCATAATGGGATGAAAATTTTCTCCTGAACATTTTAGATACTGGTTTTGACCAGTTTAACTCATGTACTTGTGTAGTTCTTCCCTGACTGCCTAACTTTCTTTTTAAAGGACCCTATGCCAGATAGATCCCATGAAGAAACCAAGATGATCTGGACTGGCTTTTGGTTTTGGTTGGTTGCTCGTTTTTTTTGGTGGGTTTTGGGGATGGTCTTACATATTTTGAAAAACTAAAACCCACCACAAAAAAATACATTAAGGAACAGGAACTGCTGTATTTTAATTGTGCTAGCCAACAGGAATACTTCACACCTAATTGCACTTGTGTTTTCTCAGGCAGCTCAAACACTGCAAAGTCAGAAACCTCACAAAGTGGGAAAATATTAACTTTTCAAATGAGAAGACAGAAATGAAGATTAAGTGACTTCAAGGCCACTGACAGACAGAACAGAAAGCAGGAAAGTCAGTCTTTCAACCATTTGATCTTTCCTTTCACTAAAGGCAGGCATCCTCCTCAGCTGAAACATGGATATTTTGGGTACAGTTAGAAAAATATCTTCAGTTGAAAATGAGGGAGGTCTTTACTTGGCTTACTGAGTTAGGTGGAATGCGTAAGTAATGGACATACTCATTAACTCCTGGGCTTTTTACCACTGCTTTTAAAGCAATCACAGAATTAGCTGAAAATTGTTCTTTGGCCTGTCCATGTTTTCTATTGAGCAATTCTCATGATGGAAAAGCCAAGATCTGTGACCTCAACTTGGCTCCAATAATGCAGAGAACAGCCTCTCTGGTGGTGAACTGAACAATTCATTAAAAGGAATTGAACAATTTCATTAAAAGGAATTATTGGTACAGATGAAATCGATGCTCTCATAACACAATAGTCTAAATCATTAATACAGATCCTAATTTAAAGCAGGCAAGAATGTAATTTTTCCCTATCTCCTCTCACAGAACAGCATGTGTCAGGCTTCCGTAGGAGGCACAAACACACCTGCAGCATTGACAGCACAAGTTCAGCACATATGCATCTCAACAGCATCAAAAATAACCAGGGTGCCAGCTCCATTTTGCAACATGCAAGTCCTCAGCCATAAGTGCACAGCAGAAATTAGGTGGTCAACCTTGTAAATCAGTGTCACCAAACGATACTTTTCCTGTAAAGCAATTCTATCCATACACAAAGATACCAAACGCAGGTCATGGTAAAGTATTCAATTTGATACCAAGAACCTCACTGCTTTATTTCACATGAAGAAGAATTGTATAGTCAAGCAGTCTGACAACTTTGTACACCAAGGACAATTTCTCCAAAACAAATGCCAGCGGCTTATTAAGCTACCAATATGCCAAGCTGCAGAGACTTAATGCCACCAGACCAAAATATTTTCAGACTGGTTTTTAAAGGGTAGTACTGGAAAGCTTGCAAATCACACATTCACTTTTTAATGAAAGGTACAATTACTGAGCATTTGCCTTGTATTTAATAAGAATGAAACATCAATAAGGCTCATTTAGCATGTCAGCAACTTTTTTAAGAGGCGATAGCAAATATTGGGTTTTGATTTCATAGAATCACAGAATCAACTAGGTTGGAAAAGACCTTCAAGATCATCAAGTCCAACCATTACCCCAAGACTGCCATCACAAAACCATGCCACTAAGAGCCTCAGCTACACAATTTCTGAACACTTGCAGGGACGGTGATTCCACCACTTCCCTAGAAACCCTATTCCAATGCCTGATCACCCTCTCTGTGAAGAAATGTTTCCTAATATCCAATTTAAACTTCCCTTGGCCCAACTGGAGGCCATTTCCTCTTGTCCTATCGCTTGTTACTTGGGAAAAGAGACCAGCCACCTCCTCTCTCCATCCTCCTTTCAGGCAGTTGTAGAGAGCAATAAGGTCTCTCCTGAGCCTTCTCTTCTCCAGGCTAAACCTCCCCAGTTCCCCCGGCCATTCCCCATCACACTTGTGCTCCAGACACTTCACCAGCTTCATTGTTCTTCTCTGGACCTGCCCCAGCACCTCAATGTCTCTCTTGTAGTGAGGGGCCCAGAACCGGACACAGGATTCAAGGTGCAGCCTCACCAGTGCTCAGTACAGGGGTATGGATGGTCACTGCCCTGGCCCTGCTGGCAATACTGTGGCTGATACAAGCCAGGATGCCGTTGGCCTTCTTGGCTGCCTGGGCACATGCTGCTCATGTTCAGCTCTGTCAATCAGCATCCCCACGTCCTTTTCCACTGAGCAGCTTTCCAGCCACTCTTCCCCAGCCTGGAGTGCTGCATGGGATTGCTGTGGGCCAAGCGCAGGACCCAGCACTTTGCCTTGCTGAACCTCAAACCCCTGGCCGCATCCCAGCCCATCGATCGAGCCTGTCCAGATCCCTCCGCAGAGCCTTCCTACCCTCCAGCAGATCAACACTCCTGCCCAGCTTGGTGTCATCTGCAAACTTACGGAGGGTGCACTCAATCCCCTCATCCAGATCATCAATAAAGATATTAAACAATACTAGCCCTAACATCAAGTCCTGAGGGACACCACTAGTGACTGGTCGCTAACTAGATGTGATACCACTTACCACCAACTCTTTGGGCTTGGCTATCCAGCCAGTTTCCAACCCAGCAAAGAATACACCTATCCAGGCCATGGTCAGACAGTTTCTCTAGGACGATGTTGAGGGGACCATGTCAAATGCATTACTTTAGTCCAAATGGACAATGTCTACAGCCTCTACCTCTTCAGCCAGGCAAGAGGATTTATACATTTATGCTGCAGAACAGCCCTGCATTTGCTGGGCTGCTACTAAATGACTGAATGACAAACAGTGCAGTTTTGTCAATTCTAAGGCAAAGATAACTCAGCTGTGGTTCTCACACAGAAGACAAATCAAAGAGCACTTTAAGATCAGTACAATTTCCTTTAAAATAGTAAGAGTGGAGAGAATTATCATATGCAATTACAATGGAGGAACACCTCTGTTTTTCTGGAGGAACACCTCTGTTTTTCTGACCTAGCTGTCGCTGTTTTGACTGCTTCCTAATACATTCAAAATTATAAATAGCTGGCATGTGTCTTCTGAAATAAAAAAAAAATAAAAAAAAAATGAAGGTAACATGGAGACAACAACATGAGAATGCCTTTGACGAAGACATCACATGTAACCAATTGATTCTACTTTACCTGTCTAGTTTCAGCATAGGCCATTCTTTATGTTGCACGCCTCAAACCCCCTTTCAGCTGGTGGCACAGTCACAAACCAGAGACAAGTTCTAATAATACATTTTCTTCTGGCTCCACAGTCTTTTGCTGTCCCAAGCACACTTGTAGCCACAGAAGACTCTAGATCGATGTTTCTACCAAGATCTGCTAATCAAGGAGCAATGCAATGATTCCAGCTCCCATTGACCAACTGCTTTGCAGCTAAGAACTACAGGAACCACCTGCAGCTTATTCCCGAGAGACTACAAATTGATGAGAGCAATAATGCAACATAAACAGAGGTAAAGACAAAACATCTGGAGCCTTAGAAAATTTATCCAAGCAAAATTTTCTCCCAGACCGGAGCTGGGCTTGCATCCATCACCCAAGCACTCACTACGTAAGCTTGCCATGTAATGCTGTGGCAGCTGGGATGTACAGATACTCGTGAGAAAGATTATGTGTGGCCAAAGAGAGCTCACAGCATGCTTGATTAACATCCCACTCCAGAAAAGCCCTTGTGCCAAACGTCAGTATATGAGACACCACATGAAAGCCAACAGAACAATTTCTGTGCCTTTACCCTACAGTGCCAGCTGCAGGTGCTGGTTGCCACTGACCAAACTCCTTCAGATCATGTCGTTACAAGATTCTCTTGAAATAAAAGTCTTAATGCCTGGAATAGCCACTTAACTACAAAATTATAATAAACAAAAAGCTTACATGCAGCGAGTTCAATGCTTGTATGTTACAAGTTGACACGCAAGCAAGAAAACAATTGACAAGAAACTTGCCCTTCTAGTTCAGTATTGAGCAGCAGCCTACGAGGTAGGAATGTGTCTCTTTCAGGAAAATTAAATATTTAACATCCTATGTGATAAATACCTAATATTTACTCAAGCTCATCATGAGTGCTTGCCTAGGAGCAGGATATGAAACTGCACTAGAACTATGTCATTACTTAATTAAAATTTTCCTTTTTTACAAATCCTAATTTTCCAGCCAGCTTGCTAATGATTTCATGACCATGCTCCATAAACATTATTTCCCCGATTGGCTTTAGATGCGTTCAAGCAGATATTGAAAAGGCATAAGATTTGCCAGCAGTCTCCCTGCTCTGACTGATGGAAACCCACAGCAACAGATCTGTCACAGAGAGCTCAGAAATGAGAGAAGACAGGCAGAGACATTCAGAAGGCATCTTGCACAGGTCAGGCCTTTAAATAAAGCATAGCAGAGTATCCCAAGGCTTTCTGATTATTTCCTGCTCCTCACAGGTCATCAGTACATGGTCATCATGACACATTTAAACAGGAACATCTTTGAAAATGAAGGGCTGCAAGAGACGAAGAGTTCTTTGATTTAAGCTCTGGACTGAATCTCACGAGTTTTGAGTTGAAATTCAGCCTCCTGCCAGGCTGGCTACAGGATCTGAGATGCTTCACCTACTCTCCCTGTCACTCCCAATGGGGATTAGTTGTGCTCCCGATGCTTTTATGAGGCACTCACCAACAGCAGGAATGGTGTTTAGAAGCACACATGTCCCCGAGTCTATTTTCCAATTGAAAGCAGAAATCAGTGAGTTTTGAACAGATTGCTAGCATTCCTGTGCTAAAGGAGAGGAACAATCCGTGAACATGTGTGTGGTAACACTGACCCCAGCTGCCCTAGGAAGAGGGTGCCAGGTCTCCACATACTCACACAGGACTCTTCTGTCAGATCAGCCTAAGCCAAATGCTAGACACCCTTCAACCCAAATACACCGGAAGGACAAATTTGGTTTTTTCCAATCAATGCACACACACACACCCCATCAAAAAAAAAAAAATATAATTATAGTAGTAATTACACTAATAATGATAATAACAACAATAGGCTGGAGTTACATTAAATTCTCTGATAGAACAGATGTAACGGGCTGAAAGAGAATTGAAGCCTTCGAAGGACTCTAGCAAAACCGCAATTGTATGTGTTTTGACTTTATAACTATGCTAAAATCCATGGCAATTCTTAGTCTGGCATGTTCTCAGTACATGCAGACACTTTTCTCCACAGAGTAAAAGCTCAGTATTTCTTACCCTTACAATTAGCACGGTCTCCCAGCCTCACCACTGGTGAGGTTAATATGAGGAACGAAAGTACAGCTCTGCCTATTTTTCCGCAGGTAGCAATTTTGTCACATCAACCTAATACACACCTGTCTCTGAGAAAACTGCTCTATGTCACAGAATACTGTAACAATCAGATGACAAGTTTTCAACACTGCTGATCTGAACTACATTCAGGTAATGACAACATCAACATCCCTTCTGATTTTCTCATATTTGATGTTTTATTTAAAACCCTAACTCCTCCAAACAAATGATCATCTAAGAATGCTAGTTTTCACCTCCTAAAGCATACTTCCAGCCCTCACATTGTACATAAAAGTCTGGGAAAAGGAACCAAATACATCTCGACATCTCAAAAAAATCAAAGCAAAATTAAAGAACTCAATATGTACTTTATACATCCTCATTTTAGGCGACCATCATGCTTTCCACTTTTATTATATTTTTTCTAAAATCAACATGACTAAATTGAAAATTCACGTTGAATTTTGATGAAAACATGGCTTATAAGAACTGTTCAAAAGGCACATGCGTACCAGATAAGCTTGAAAAAAAAAGTAGTTTGGGCTTCTTTTTCTCTATTTCCTCCCTTCCTCTTGAAGAGTACCCATTAATCCAAAGAGACTGAGGACTTCGTATTGCCTGCCTGCAAACTTCAGCTTAAAGAGTATCTGTTAGGAGCTTGTACATCATACTGTGCAGGGGCTTGGGGATGGACCAATTGGTTGGAAGGTGTGTTCTGATGGTTTTAAGAAAATCTTTAAAGCAGGAAGGTAAGTTAACACTGAAAGAGAGCACCCCATTGCTTAGCCAGAAGGACCATAAGGAGTTAGTTTCTTAGACCTGCACTCTTTTTTCATGTTTCACTCAAATGCTGAAGAATTATTTTATAATGTGAGGTTTCAACTCTACAAAACACTGCTCTCCAAGAATTACGCATTTTTTTAAAACTGGTTTAATAATATACACTCGTGCACAAACCAATGCTTTAATTGCAGATTCCTTAGAACAATGAAAGACAACAAATCCTTAATTTATAAGGCTCCACAGTGCTATTTAAGGTCAACCCTGCATTATTGTAGAATTTCAAGCTGAACTCTGGTGGTGAGGACCTAGTTAATTCTACCCAGAGTGCACTTTAGGAACCTCTTTGCAATTAGTCTGAGGCCCAAGATGAGGCAATACAAAGTTACCACCTACTTCCATCTCATTTGCTTAGAGGTGTGACATGCTTCAACTCAGTAAGGGTTAGGAAGCCCTCATTCTCCTGACAGGGACCTGAGGAAGGCAAGGAGAACTTCTGGCTGGGCTGGATATGGGGACAAAGTCAGCCCCTAATTATTTGTGTGCACTGGCTTAACAGCATCACTGTTCACATACCAACATCTCACATCTAGACACCGCTTGATTCTGCAAAACAAGTAACTTGCAGAAACACTTCACTGAAGTATTTGTTAACAGATCACCCAGGAAGGAAAACATGACCCAGGGAAACGTCACAAATTCCTGGATGCCGAACTGAAGCCCATCAAGGGATTTTAATAAGCACAGCCTCTCAAAGAACAGAACAGTTTTCCAGGAAAGACAGAAATCACCACAAGCAGAGAGATTTCAGGCCAGATTTATCAGTCAGTGAGACTTTGCACTTTGTTCTCCTCACCTTTACCCCAGCGCAGTCCCAGTAACATTACTAATCCTGAGGTAAGGGTTGGACTCCATGATCTTAAAGGTCGTTTCCAACCTAGCTGACTCTATGATTCTAACCTCAAAGAGAGAACAACAGTATTTAAATGAAAAGAAAGAAAAAATCAAATCTGATGGAACATATCTGTTAGATGTGTAAAAGAAGCAATTCTAGGAAGGAAACAGGTATTGTGGCACTTCACATTCTCAATCAAAAGGTGTTAAAGGGAAAAAAAAAAAGGGGGCAAACAAAACCAAAACCAGTGCTTTAGGTCTCTCCAACTTATGTATTATTCACAACTGCAAAAACTAAATTCAAACCCAGAAGTCAAAAGCTCCTACCCCCTTCCAGTGAGTCACTATATCTACATTTTCTATGCCTATTCCACTCTAACTCTAAACAATTCCAGAATTAGACTGTTTAGTGCTCTCTGATGTTATAGACCAATGCTTTAAGAGTCACAAATGAAAAAGCAACTTGCCATACCAAATTAATTTTTCATTCAGCTTTTATAATCCTGTAAACAAATAACGTGATTTGCACACTTATCACCCACACACTACCTTGAAACTTCTCCCTAAACTGACTACATTGGAAAACATAGTGTTCCTTTCCAATAAGACTGCTTTACAATCAGGTCCCTGCACCTGGGGAGTCTTATGGTTTAAAAATCAGAAACCAAATTAGTCAAAAAAAAAAAAAAAAAAAAAACAAACCCTGATCAGGACACAGAAACTTTTCTGTAATTTGGAAGAAGGAATTATGACATTTTTCTTTTCCAGGGCCATTAATATTGCACTAAACTGTGTTGCAGACCCATCACAAGTAAGATGTTTGGAACACTGATTAGAGAAATTCACAAATTGCAAGCGATCACAGAAGTCTTCATTCATCCATGGTCAAACCCTGTTATAACTTCAGTTATGAGATATATAACCAAAACCATGTGTCCACAACATTTCCAATCAGCATGAACCTGTGCTTTCAGAAAACCCTCAAACAAAACACTCTCCAAGAACTGCACAACATCTCCACTGATGGCAAGAAATAAAGACTCACAGGATGAAGTACCAGTGGGAGTGGAGAGTTAAAGAGCTCTACTCTAACATAAGGACAATCCTTTCCCCCTGTTGTACAGATACAAAAAGAATCATTAAAGGTGGTAAGGGGGGGAAGTCTTACAGGAAGCAAAAATACCCCTCTATCCACCCCGATTCTCTTGGAGTAATCCCCATTCACTCCAAACAGAATCTTTCCTAATTCTTATTTGATGGGGCTAAACGGAGGGAGATGTACAGTCATCTTAAAAACTTTTGATAATATTTCCCCTTAAATTTTATTAAAACCACATGGATTTTTCTTCCACCCCACAGCCAGCCTGAAGTCAGTTTTTTAATATTAGCTCTGTCGTCTCTCTAGTTCCTCTTTATTAGGACAGCAGAACAGTTCCTACAGGAGAATTAAAGCCAGATGCTGACAACTGGGCCATACACTAATGCATTTCTTAAATCCCAAACATCTACACCTCCAAGCTCTATGGTATCACTGGGCAACTCTTACACCTGTTGCAAAAGGCATTACTTGTATTCCTACAGTGAGTGGAATGTCACAGTCAGGCACCACCTCTGATTTTGAAAGCCCTTCATACTTTGAGGCCTGGATAAGAATCACAGTTAAAGACAGTGTATTATGTAAAGAGTCGGCAATATATTTTAGTGAACCATTTTAAATTCATGTGCACAATCTTTCTTCTCTCACTTGCCTTGAAAAAGGGTACCTACATTAGCAAAAAGAGACAGAAAAAGCAACCTGGTATGAATAGGGTCAGACTCTTCCACTTTCAGAACATGACTTCTCTATTATCATGTGAACACATGAAGGAAAATAGAGACACTGCTACAGAAAGAACTTCCAAAAGTTGGAAAGTGGACCTCAGTACTAACATGCAATCCTGCCCTTTGACCTGATGAGCCTAGTCATGCCTAATATGGAGATGGGAGCTCTGACAGAAATGAAGTTTCCTGCATGCAGAAGTGATGGAGAGAAGCATTCCTGCCTTTTACAGGCACAAGGGTTTCTGGTTTGGGGCAGGGTGTCTGGGAACGAAAGTGCATTCCACAACTGCAGATAAGGTGTAAACACCTTTGCTGTGGGTGCCACCACTGATGCTCTGACTCTTCTTTCCCTGCCCTCTTTAGTAGTGACTAGTAGACAATGACCCCCTGATGAGTGGGTTTACCAGAAGATAACACTGAACATTTTTCAAGTCAAATAACATGAAACCTACAAATTGAATAGGAATGGAAAAAAACTGATTCTATATAGCAACACCTTCAAACAGCCTACAGAAGTGAGATTTATGGGTCTCATTCAAATCCTTTTGAAGCCAGTGGAAAGCCCACAACAGGGTACGGCAGGAATTCTGTTCCTGCTGTGGAAACCCATGGAAGAGAGATCATCCTCTGCTAATTTTTTTTCTTCTACCAGGATGTATCAGGACAAGAAAATCTGGCCCTAAGCTACATGAAATAATATGTATTACTGAATTTCTGGGTTCCACAAAAATTGATTAGAAGTTTCTTTAAAAGGCATTGATTGAAAAATAACATCCAAGTTTACTTAGCAAATCACTAAGATTTTCTTTTATTCCCAATAAAAAGAACAATCTCCTCCTTAAATTGCAAGTATTCTGATATTATATCACAACTGTAATAAAACCAAATGAGCTCACACAGCAAAAAAAATCCTCTTGATCAAATTTTACTGGTAGGTGGTTAAGAATGATATTAATAGTTGTTTGATACCAGCCACTGAGTAATCTCACTTTGTTACTTCTTACAAATATACTCTGATGCTCTCTTGCTTCACTACATTCACCTTTAATGTGCTTAAGAAAAGTTCATAAAATTTCTTCTTAGTTGTTTTTCGCTACAGTTTCCGCCTACCATTTGAGCTGGATGGACCAAAGTCCAAATAGAACTTCAAGTGTGGTATGTTCCAAGTTTCAATTTGAATTCATATTACTTCTCACACTTCTGGTGATCCCCCCTCCATTCAAAATCTTTTTTTGCAGCTGGGATTTTTCCTAGCAGTACTTAACACATCCAGGCTAAAACCTTGCTCCCTGCACAAGCTCTAAATAAGATGTCTCTACCCTGAAAAGTTTACAAACTAAAAAACAGGAGCTTAAAACAAATGGATGGAACAGTGTCCACTTGTTTAAGTCAACATTCAGTAACACACTGATACTGGAATGTAATGATTTTTTTTTGCACATATTTCTTAGTTGTAAAGCTGCATTATTCATGCCCTGCATTTCAGAACCACTAACTTAGCAGTTCCTTGAGACTAAGAAGGATAAAGATACAGAAAAGTTCTAATTAAAAAATAATTTATTGCAATACTAAAAGTTGTTCTCTTAATGAAGACTGGATTCTTCTGGCAGCTGTCTGCATTGCAATCTGGATTTTAAGGCCAGTATCACTTTATTCCCTTACTTTTATAAATGCAGAAAAGGTAACATTGCATTAAGATTGATGCAACTAAATTGAGCTCGTACACTGAAATATCATTCTTCTTTATTATCTTGATTCTAATACTGCTTGCAAATCATTCTCTGGCTGCACAGCTATTTATTTCAGGTTTGCTTTCAGAAAGCTAAATAGGGAAAACACTGTTTGCCTTCTAAAACCACTTTTTTGGTTAGCTTTGTTCTACAAAATGAAGGAACAGTTACAAAAGCAGAGATTTCACATGGAAGACATATACATTTCCATGGCTATATTTTTGTTTACAACTAGATGAAAATGAATGTAGAAAACTAAGAATTTAACATTTGCTCCTGCTTCACTTCTTAGCAATGAAGGCCAGATTTTGATGGGGCTACTTGTGTGGCATCCCACTCCACAAGCAGTCCTAAAGAAACTGCTGGGTTTCTATGTTTGGCTCAAATGCTACTTACCACCCAAAATGAGCACAGAGGCCCTTAGCAAATGGTTGGGCATTTGTAACCACTTTACTTTAAAAGGAATCAAGATTTTTTCTGAACTGCTGCTCTGGTTCTGCAGAGCAGCATGCAACTGCTGCCCAAATATCTCTTCTTCAGCATGTCCGAATGCTGCTCCCAGTGCCAGCATCACCACTCTCCACATTTGCTTGTAATACCTGTGCTCTGACATACCTCCTAAGGAAAAAGGTATTTTGCTTTGAGCTCAGCAAATTTCCGCTTTGCTTTTGTAAGAGTTGTAGTACTTGCAGAAATGTACACACAGCTGCATATTTTGGGAGTTTTAATATTCATTATATATTGTGTTGGAATGGAAATCAGACAGCCAATTTCCACTGAGGCTCAAATAGGAGCTGGATACCACACTCTTTTAGGATACCATGTGGAAAAAAAAAAAAAAAAAAAAAAGGCAGTCAAAAATAACCCCCAAAATCCCAAGCCCCACAACATAGCCTTGTATCTTTTCAGAAGGATCACTGGGAACGGGTGAGGGGAAGGAAAAAAACAGTGTTCAGGAGATGCCTAACGGGATATGAAGGCTTTCCTCTGCAGCACAATGAGACACTAGTAAGCAAGATGTCAGGTCAGTGATGACACATCGTGTTTTATCAGGCCTACAAACATATTGCCTTTTGCGCTTCAGATTTTTACTCATGCAATGATTCTTAGCCATCATAATGAGATTCAGCCATGCAGGGGACCGCGACTCAACCTTTCTCACGCCACTCAGCTGTGCCTATTTATACAGCATCTTTGCACTGAACGCAGGATAAAGACTAAAGATCAGTTAAGGCTAAGCTAAAATTGGAATATTAGTCTAGCATGGCAAAAGGTAGTTGTGCTAATGTGCTATACTACTTATGGAACAACATCAAACTCTCGGAGGAAAATAACAGCTCACACCAGGCGTACTTTCAGCATCATGCAACACAGCCAATCTTCACACTGCAACCCCTCAAAATGTAACTACACCTTTAAAAGGTGTGCCGAGCATGCCCTTCTCACACACAAACAATTCACCAAACACCTATCACATTCTGAGCAGAGAAAAAAACACAGATTAAAAATAAACTGTTCTGCCTAATGCAATATAGTGTATTATTAGAACCCTGAAAATAAAGATATGCCAAAAATCACTTCTACCTGTAAGAAAGCCTACAAATCAGAACTAATGTACAGACTTGCTCGCATATTGAGAAAATAAAATGGAAAACAGGAAATTTGGTACCTTATTTATAACTACATCTTGGTAGTAAAGAAGTTAAAGGCACATCAGAGGCTGTAAAGACAGCCTTTTTCTCTACAGATGGCTAACGTGACAAGCAATTCTTGCGTGTGCCTGTGTATCTGTGCATGTGCAAATTGGAAAACATGCAGCATCTTACATGAAACCAGAATTAAAGGATGTTCATTATTTGCTTGCAAAACACTTAAATAGGATACACTATTTCTTGGCCATTTCCTACATACAGAAATACCTACCGATTTCCAACATATTATATATGCGGAATATATGAAATGCAGATGTTGCATTCACAGTAACAGAGACCAGGACACTTTCTGACGCTCTTCTCC
The DNA here is from genome assembly GCA_024733675.1 of Psilopsiagon aymara. NCBI lineage: Eukaryota > Metazoa > Chordata > Aves > Psittaciformes > Psittacidae > Psilopsiagon > Psilopsiagon aymara. The sequence continues at coordinate 8,386 of JANRGW010019785.1, read as the reverse complement.
CTGATCATTTATCTTTAGCAAAGTTATGCTTGTGGATCTTCTTGTTCAAAGAAAGATTTTAAAGTAAACACAGACTCATTTTTTCCTATCAATCATGATCCTAGGGATCAAAGATCCTTTGTAAAGAGAATTTCCACCTTTTCCTCCCAAATGCATTCCTTAGAATACAAATATCCATAGAGAGACAAGCTGTATATGGTTTTCTATCAAGCAAGCACCAATGCAGAAGACACTTGGACACACACTTACAGAACTGGCAGCATATTGATGACAAAGCAGCACAATGGGTAAATTTCTGTATCACTAACCCTGGGACCATTTGGCCTGTGTCATTCCAAATAAAGTGAATGCTCTGCCATGAGAGCCTAAAAGTTCTGTGGGACTACATTTTGTAGTTTAACAGAAGAAAGAAAATACCTTAAATTTACTTTGGAAAAAATCGTGAATCAGTTGAAGTCACCTACTCTGATTTCTGAGTAAAATAGTAGGCATCAAAAACTCTGATCAGAAACAGGGTCTCTAAACATTATCTACCTTGATAGCAAAAGTAGTGTAATATTTATTTTTGCAAGTATTTGACTTGGAGAATAACACATTAAGTAGATTGAAGTTTCAAAATCATATTCAATTTCTCTGCAGGACTAAGAAAGAACAGATCCTTCTTCCTTGGACAGCATTTCCCGTAAAAACGCAAGTCCTCCTGGAGGAATTCATTTAACATGCTCTTTAAATAATACATTTTGTCTAAGCCATTACTGAATGTCTACCTTTCTGCATCTGTGAGTACAATAATGATTTCATTCAAGTATCTATTTCAACTCATCTGGTCCCAGATTTCATTGCAGCAGACCAAGCTGAAACCTCAACATACCATATCCAGGGATATGTTACCCAGATAGGAACTTCAGCTCAAACCCAGCACCAACAGCATAATGTTTGTTCACAAAGGAAAAAAAAAAAAAAAAAAAAAATAGATGAAGAGATACGGCCCAGTACTGTGATTTGCGCTTCACTCTGAATGAAGAGGCCACAAAGTACATTATTGGTCTTTCAAGGCGCAAAGTGATCAACTACCAAATGTGCCAAGAGTGAAAAGAAGTTAAAAAGAAAAGGGAAACAGAAAAAAGGAAGGTAAATCTAGGGGTCAAGTCTTTCTGCTGACTTTCCTTCTCTTCAGCAATGCTGAGATACACAATAAGCTTTGTATCATCCAGGACAGGTTTACTCAGTAAATCAGCATCAACAAGTAACTTAGCTACTCACAGAAGAAGTATTGCTTTAAGATCAAGTTCAGGTGGATGGATGCTTTGCTCCTTTATTTTGGACACACACAAGCACCTCCCCTTTCAGCATCTGAAATGAGGGTCAAACTGACCATGTCAGAGTCATACTCCGTATTCAGTCAAGAAAGCGCAGAAAGAACAATGATGATCACCACCGTAGCCAAGGTATTCTCTAATGCGAAACTGGGAAGGGATAACAGGCACTAGTATATGTCGTGTTGATTCACAAATGATCTTTTGTGCAAGAAGGGCTTTCACAAAGGCTTCAAAAAGGATGTGTTGCTTTGATTTTATGGCAACAGGTGCGGGGTTTTTTCAAAGCAACTTTCATTTTCAGTTAGCATTCACCTGAGCTGAAACTTATTCTTGACACCATTCATCCCCTGTGTCCATCATTACTGCAAATCACAGAACTTCATTACCATATATGTTTCCCTCAGCTCTGTCTCTGGGGAGAGCTCAGACTGATGGGGAAGAGAAATCCAGGAACAAGTAAAAGTAAGCATCTACTTCAGAACTACATCAGTTTTATCAAATGGTAGCAACCAAAAGCTCAAAACAAAGCTGCAATTCATATTCAAACTAAAGAGAGAATATAAAGATGCACCTGTTTTGGAACTTGCTTAGATACACAACAGACATAGCTTTACTCAGTTTGTTCCCCAATCACATGTTGTTAGAAGGAGAATACCAAATGGGCTGCATTGCTCCAACCTCAGGTAGGTGAAAAATCTAGCTCCACTGATGTCTGTGAAAGTCCACCATTAACAGCAGGGGAGCACATCACACTTCCAATTCATTTTGAGAGCACAGGCTTGCTGGACAACAATTTCATTACAATAAATGTTACAGGAAGCCAGTGCCCCCAAAATTAAGAACCAGGCAAAGACGGGGGAAAAAAAGAAAAGCTCAATTCCTCAGAAACAAGACTTCTCACACCACATTCATTTATTTCCAAGGAAAACAGAATTCATAGTCACTTTCTCCCTCACAGTTTTCCCCAAAACTCTCAAGTATATCACTTCACAGACCAGAAACCTCATCCTACCCACAGAACCTGCCAAGCTCCACAGCAAAGAATTCTATAAGGCAAGTGAAGAGGAGGGCAAGGGCACTTACTTTCACCTTTGGCATCTTGGCTCTCTTTCCTAAAGGTCTGTAAGAGCAGAAGCAGAAGGTGCCCAAACTCCAAGCAGCAGAATTAAGATAACATTCTTGTAAGCTGCCCTGTGATGTAACTAGGAATGAGACACAGATACAGTACTGCTAGTCCAAGACTTCAGTGTCTCTAATAACAATTCAACATCACAAGAAGCTGTTTGAGACAGACAGCAGCTCAGCACAGAGCATTCAGGGTTGTCTAAAGTTCTCCTTTACCTTAACTGATCAGGCTGAAGTATTATTTTAGGTAGAGGACTTTGACATGATTATAAAACAAACACACAATTCACAGAATATTAACTATTCATTAAAAGTGAACTTGTGAATAGGATAATTGATAAGAAAGGTTTCCCTTCAACTAACATTCTGGTGGCTTTTTTCTTCTCCTCAAATACATAGCAACACTATAGCATTAGCTACCTCGAGACAAATGCATGCTAACACTGTGTAGCAACAGCAGCAATAATGAAGATATCTCTGAAAAAAAAAAAAAGACAGTCACTGATGGTAGGAAAGTTACTGAGCATTAAAAGAATAGCCAATATAAACTGAAATTGGTTCTCAATCTTATTTGTGTTGGGGGAAAAAAATAAAAATCACAAGCTGGATTCATTTTTTACTGGATCATTATTATGCTCCTCTAGAAATTGTCTGCAGTGACTTTCATTCCAGGAAATAATATAAATCTAGCATTAGAGCTGAACTCAGGAGTTACATGCATCTTAAATCCACAAATTTAATTGGGTTCTGGGATCAAAAAGTTATATCCGGGTTGTATTTGCCATTCTTTCAGCCTCCAACTGTCCTTTCCGAATCAGAATTGCTAATAGAAATTTTACAAGTCTATAATAGTGAAAACTTTCCCATACAGATAATGGTCTGGATTGTGTCTGGCTCTGTGAAGGTGTACAAAGGGGAAACAATCACAGAGAGCCTAAAATACAAAATATATTTTCTATCAGGCCAGACAGGATTCACAGCCTTCCAATTTATGTGTGTTGACCAGTGGACTCTCAAAAGCAGCTGAGCAGGGTTATGACTTCTCACTCCTGTGGCACCCAACTTGCCTTGCACAAGGTAAGTGGACAGGCATGCTGCACCTTCTCAAAAGGGGCAATAATGGCCAGTCTTTCATGGAACAACTGAAAGCTTTCCTTCTGCCCAAGCCACAATGGCGTCCAGATCTTTCACATTGCAGTAATCTCACCCCTACTTTTAAGAACCCTTAAAATCCTTATCTTTAAGTTTTGGCCAAGCCAGGGATGCTCATGTTGGTTTTGAGGAGAAAGCAGATTGAAACTCAGTACTTATGTGCTGCTCCCAGAGAATGGCACTCCTTCAGCTCTGATTGCACCCTACAGAGCACAAAACCACATCCCTTCATGCGACAAGATGATGATAAGCTAAGCCTGGCTGTTCTCAGAAAGGATGCTAGGATGTGGAATTGGACTTGGCAGTAGCTAGCTAACAAAAACAACTTTAGAAGAAACACATTACAATGAAAGTAGCAAGTTTAAGCTCTGGGTCATATTAGTGACACTCTACAGTGCTGATAAAATCATAATGCCAAACTGTAGCTAGAAGACCAATAGTTTACATAATAAATGCTCTTCTCCTATATAACCACCACTTGAGTTTTACTCCCTCAGGAAAAAAAAGGAGAAAAATCTGTCTCTGCTATCAGGATTAATCACGAGTCCCAAGAAAGACCAGGAAGTCAATCATTAGGGTAGCTTGTTGGTGTTTGTTTTGGGAGGTTTCTATTTGCAATTCAAATTACAATCTAATAGAGTCAAAGTTAATTTCACTTAAGATATATCCCATATAAATATCATTCTAAAATACTTGCTGAAGTTGGATACAGTCACTTGGCAAAAATATGAAGGAAAGGCATGAACATCAAGTTAAGAAACAAACAGAAGAACCCCAACATCAAAGACACCAAGAAAGAAATCCTGCCACTAAGGTGTCCCACCACCAAGAAATAAGTCAGCTGCAGTTTCAGGTTTTGCATCCATCTCTGCAAAAGGACGGGAAGTAATATTATTTACCCTGTTTATGGAACAATCTCACATCATTGTTCTTTTCTGTTAACATATACTGATAACTATAAGGGTGGTGAGGCACTGGAATGGGTTGCCCAGGGAAGTTGTGAATGCTCCATCCCTGGCAGTGTTCAAGGCCGGGTTGGACAGAGCCTTGGGTGGCATGGTTTAGTGGGAGGTGTCCCTGCCCATGGCAGGGGGGTTGGATCTAAGTGATCTTCAGGTCCTTTCCAACCCTAACTATGCTATGATTCTATGATTCTAAATAAGAGTCCAGAACAAATCCATCAGCTGCAGGGAGTGCCTGTACTTTCAACATCCTTTACCAGCAAAGAATGTTTTCCATTCTGCTCAGGAAGTGCACCCCATTATAAATACACGAATCAAAGCCCTCTATTCTTTAACAAAACATGTCTCAAATTAAAGCATTAAATCTTTCCTTAATCAAAGGAGCAGCAGAGGTTGAACATCTGAGCAGAATCATTTTGCTATTCAGATTTATCATTATTATTACTAGAAGAGTGAGCTATGACACAAAACGGACTGAGAGCTCCTTTTGAGCAAAGCACTGTGCAGACCACAGAGGACACACTGGCACAATGGGAAGCTGGTGAGTTAATACACCCTGGGACACTACCCCATCTTACCCGATACATGTGTACTTCTGACCTATTACAAACTTCAAAGTCAGTGTAAACCATTTTCATGGCAATGCTTCAGTACAGTTTAATTTAACTTGCTTTAATTTACATCCACAATGAAATAAAAGCATTCATAGTCAGCTACCAAATTTTAGCTGAGAGGTAGAACTTCCAGCAGCGCAGCCTTGCTTGCAACTGTGCAAAAATGGCCTAAGAAAGTCCTCAACTGACAGAGCTGACAGCTAAATGAGCAACATGGATAAAGGGTGCATGCCAGGAGAATGGGAGAGTCAGGTCAAACATGAAATAACTTGTCCCAAGTTGAAGAGCATGCAAGGCAGAGCCCAGAAAATAATGGTTATCTTTCCAGACCACCTAGTCTACCAAGGTAGATATCAAAGCTACAAGTTTGTCTTGCCATACTTCACAAACAACTTCTGTGACCAACACACATTAAACACTCCTGGATTCCCAGATCAGTTTATCTGTCTACACTAAGCTGCCATGCCTGTGGTTACAATACTCTACTTACTGGACTCTGCTACTTCTAACAATAATCTCCCTTCAAGTCTCAGAAATGGCTATGCTGGCTCAGAACAGAAATCCATCTAGCCCTGGATCCTGTCTTCAACAATAACCAGAAAGAGATGCCAAGAGAAGACCACTAAAACAGAGCAAACATACATATACTACCCTTGAGCACACTCCCAAACTTCAACAACTCCAGGGTTTGGCACTTCATGGACAGTCTTTCGGAGGCAATTCCTAAATATTTAGGATCCTCAGTGGATTTCTATGCAATAAAATTATCCGTTCTCATTTTTACATCAAGTTAACTTTTATCATTTCCAATACCCTGTGGCAAACAATGCTTTTTTGCTTAAATGGTGCTCAAATCTCCCACTCTCGAGATTCAAAGTCAGGTGCTCCAGCCATGCAATTCCCAAGCTAACCCAAGCAATCTTTACAGCTCCAAACAATCTTAATGTTTTACCCCCATTCACCCAGTTAAAAAGCTGGCTTCGTTACAATTACCACATTCCCTTAATTTTCAATTATCCCTGCCCTCCCCTTCTGCCAAATATTTGGCCTGAACCATCAAGAATGATGCCAACAAAGGCCACAAGAGTGAAACTGGCAGGGAAGAAAATTCTCTTTGCAAAAACAATACTGCTTGAGGTAGCAAGCAAGCTGGCCATCTCCACATCTGTTGTCTCTCTGTGTCAAGCCTCTAGTGTATGAGCAAAGAGGCATCACCTTCACAAGACTCAGAGAAGAGTATTAGTATTGAATCTATATAACTCAGGTAGAGAGAGAAATTCATTCCACTTCTAAAGTAAAACCATTCATGTAATTTTTGGTACCATGTGGCATTACCATCACAGGAGCAACGATAACATGAACTTCTATCAAGGCTACCAGTCTGTCTCACCATAACACTGCAAACATCTTCTGTGACCAATACACACCAAACATTCCTATGAGGGCAGGATTCACAGACCAGTTTATCAGAACAGCTGTCACGCCTATGGTTACAAGAATGTGCCATGGCTAATCTGGAACTGGGGGGGATTAACTCCATACAGCTGCTGAGATTTCTGGCTCTATTTAATTTGGCAAAGAACCACACAGGAAGCTGGAAGACTCAGTCACTACAGTGAAGCTTCTGATGTTTTTGTCCTGGGACCTCAGAAAGCCCAAACACATCTCCTGTCAAAAATCTATAAACTTCAATTCACACAAACAAGCATGTAAACTCAGGTTGGAGTTTCGTTACCAATTTAAGCTGCCCAAAGTACAAGTTGTTTCTGCCCTTGCTATCTCCCATGGTTGGTTGTTCCCACTCCCTCTCGGACGCCAGCAGTACTGCTTGTTTGGCCATGTGCTGAGCTGGCTCAGAAAGCCCAAGGACAAAGGGAAAATAAGGAGAGAAAAAAAAAAAAAAAAAAAGAGGGGGAAAAAAGAAAAGAAAAATAACGCACAAAAAAACAACACAACAGCAAAAATACACCTAAACACAGAATGCCTTAGCTGTCTTTCAGATCTGCTCCCTAGCCTGATTCACTCAGTAGCCACACAGAAGTGAATGCCTGCACCAGAGAAGGACGAGCTGCCTGTAAGGGCAGAATTCTCTCTAGGTCTAGGGCTGAATTAAATAACCATGGGACAGCAGCATGGTACAACTGTGCTCACATTCTACTGAACTCAGCTGTGTTGCAGTGAAGGAAGGGAATAGCTTGGTTTGTCTCCCACAAAACTGTCTGGGTAGATCATGATCCTGCCACGACTCTGGACAGCCCCTTCTTAAAATATTTAAGTACCTACAAACATCACCAGCTCAAGATTAAAAAAATTATTTGGTCTGACAGTGTGCATTTACCAGTTACTTCACCAATCTTTGGATAGTTGAACTAAGCCATTAATCTTGCCTCAGCTTTCTTAATAGAGAACATACATTAGTAACAATGTGCTGTTCAGAACCCAGACTAATTTCATAACAGCAACCTGCCATCTCCATCTCTGCCAGGTGGAAAAAAGGACTACCAGGTACCCCTTGCCCTCACCTGCTGGAGAAACACAAAAATCTGTGTGAACCTAGGCCACCCTATCCTCCACAGGATTATCAGGGAGGGAGGGATGGGACACTTGCACTGACCATGGCTGCTCTGTGTTTGGGAAGCTTAAGTAGCTAGGCATGCCTACCTGGTGCATATCTGCAGTCAATTAGTGGTAAAAGGCACCTCCTGCGGAGCCCATCAAAGCCACCCCTCCCCTAATAGAGCTGCTGCACAGAGATCTGAAGCTCTGCCTTTCTCCTAGAGGGAGGCGGGGATTCCCTGCACCATACAACACGGTAAAAGATCAAATCCAGGAATCAGACTCAAATATCTCACTCATGAGATCACTAAAGCTGGCAGAAACATCGATTTTAATCAAAACCAAATAAAAAGTGAGCCAGTGAACCTTCAGAGAGCTGCCACAAGCAAAACACGTACAGCTTCACTTTAAAAGACAACAGCAACAAAAAATCTCACAGCCACATCTGTACTAAAATACGTTTGACACTGGCCATGTTAGCCATCCCACTCGACTTACTCCCAGTGGCACATGGCTGCAAATTGCACCACCTGATACAGTAACACCTAAGAGTATTTGCCTCAAGAGATAGCTGACATGACTGCACCAACCTTTCTTCAAGGGTCTTTCCCAATGGAAGAAAGCTTTAATTTGCATTTAGTGCTCTACAATACTTTCT
>JANRGW010019784.1:0-38762 GCA_024733675.1 Psilopsiagon aymara | reverse complement strand
CTGGAGAAGAGAAGGCTGTGGGGAGACCTCATAGCAGCCTTCCAGTATCTGAAGGGGGCCTATAGGGATGCTGGGGACAGACTCTTCATTAGGGGCTGTAGCAATAGGACAAGGGGTAATGGGTTCAAACTTAAACAGAGGAAGTTTAGATTGGATATGAGGAAGAAGTTTTTTACTGTAAGAGTGGTGAGGCACTGGAATGGGCTGCCCAAGGAAGTTGTGAATGCTCCATTGCTGGCAGTGTTCAAGGCTGGGTTGAACAGAGCCTTGGGTGGTATGGTTTAGTGTGAGGTGTTTGTGGCCATGGCAGGGGAGTTGGAACTAGATGAGCTTAAGGGCCTTTCCAACCTTAACTATTCTATGATTCTATGACTTCTTGACCCCAGACCTCAACCAAACTGCAGAATATGAGAAGAGATTTTACCTGTCAACCAAGGGAGCACATCATCACATGGTTGCTCTGATGCTGGGACAATGGGGCCGATGGTCAAGAAGGTAGAGAAGCCAAGCAGCTAGGATCACTTGCTAGAGAAGGGGGAATTGACAAAACAATTGCAAAAGGGAAACAGTCCCTCAGCCTTTGGAGACAGCTCTTAGCATTTGTGAAAGAAAAGTTTCCATACAAGGACGATGTTATGAGACGTTCGGTAAAGTGGACTACTCTAGAGAAAGGCATCCGGTCTCTGAAGGAATCAGCCATTGTAGAGATGATCTATCACAAGCAGGATGCCAAGAAAGGACCCATAGATCCAGATGAAGTCGAATGTACACAACCCATATGGTGCAAATTTACACAGAATGCACCACCATCATATGCCCACTCATTGGCAGCAATAACCTGGAATGATATAGCACCACCAACAGTGGATGAAATGATTCTTCAACTCCAAGAGTTCGAATACATTCTCACCCCTTCCATCATTTCAGCTGTGGAAAAACTGTCTCAGGAGTTCAAACAATTAAGAAATGGTCTATCCGATCTATCCAATTCCCCACCTGTACCAGCCCATGTCTCAGCTACTAACAAAAGACATCCTGCTGCTTGAGAGAGAAGATAAAAAAGATAAAGGAGGTATAGGCCATGGGGCACCCTATGGTTCTACCTGTGGGATCATGGAGAAGACATGAGGAAGTGGGATGGAAAACCTACCTCAGCTCTGGAGGAACAGGTACATGAATTGAAGAGGAGAACAAAGGTCAAGGATGATCATCCCATGAAAGCTGTGGCTTCAGTCTCTGGTGAGCAGGTTCCCAGATGGAGTAGAAGAGCTGATTTTACTACAGCTCCTGTGATAAAGACCAATCCCTGTCAACAAGACGTAAGTGACCAATGTGATGACTATTAGAGGGGCACTGCCTCCAGCAAGATGGAGGTACAGGAAAATTGGATTTACTGGACTGTGTGGATCAAATGGCCTGGCACATCAGTACCACAGAAGTATAAGGCTTTAGTAGAACCTGGTGCACATTGTGCCCTGATGCCATCAAGCTGTCAAGGAGTGAAACCCATTTCTATTTCCGGAGTGACAGGAGGATCCCAAGAGTTGGCTGTACTGGAGGCTGAAATCATCCTGACTGGGAGGAAGTGGCAAAAGCACCCCATTGTGACTGGCCCAGAGGCTACATGCACCTTGGCATAGACTATCTTAAGAGAGGGTACTTCAAAGACCAAAAAGGGTACTGATGGCCTTTGGTATTGCTGCTCTGAAGAGAGAGGAAATTGAGCAGCTGTCCACCTTGCCTGATCTCTCAGAGGATCCTTCTGTTTTGGGGTTGCTGAAGGTTGAAGAACAGTAAGTGCTAGTCGAGACAACAATGGTGCGCTGCCGGCAATATCGCACCAACCGTGATTCCCTGATTTCTATCCATAAGCTGATGCATAGACTGGAGAGTCAAGGGTGATCAGTAGGACCCACTCACCCTTTAATAGCCCCATATGGCCAGCGTGAAAGTCTAACGGAGTGTGGAGACTAACAGTAGATTATCGTGGCTTGAATGAATTTACACCACTGTTGAGAGCTGCCGTTCCGAACATGCTAGAACTTCAGTATGAGCTGGAGTCAAAGGCAGCCAAGTGGTATGCCACGACTGATACTCCCAATGCATTTTTCTCAATTCCTTTGGCAGCAGAGTGCAGGCCACAGTTCGCTTTTACTTGGAGAGGTGTCCAGTACACTTGGAACCAGGGGTGGAAACACAGCCCTACCATCTGCCATAGACTGATCCAGACGGCACTGGAACAGGGGCAAGCTCCAGAACACCTGCAATACATTGATGACATTATTGTGTAGAAGTCTTTGAAAGAGGGAGGAAAATAATCCAAATCCTGCTGAAAGCTGGTTTTGTCATAAAATGAAGTAAGGTGAAGGGACCTGCACAGAAGGTTCAATTTTTGGGAATAAAATGGCAAGGTGGACGTCACCAGATCCCCACAGATGTGATCAACAAGATAACAGCAATGTCTCCACCAACTAATAAGAAAGAAACACAAGCTTTCTTGGGTGTTGTGGGGTTCTGAAGGATGCACATCCCTAATTACAGTTTGATTGTAAGCCCTCTCTACCATGTGACCAGGAAGAAGAATGATTTTATATGGGGCCCTGCGCAACAAGAAGCCTTTGAGCAAATTAAAAGAGAGAGAGTTAGTGCAGTAGCCCTTGGACCAGTCCAGATCAGCCCGGATGTAAAAAATGTACTCTGCACCACAGCCAGAGAGAACGGTCCTACCTGGAACCTCTGTCAGAAAGCTCCAGGGGAGACTCGAGGTCGACCTCTTGGCTTTTGGAGTCAGAGATACAGAGGATCTGAGGCCAGATATACCCTAACTGAAAAAGATACTGGCAGCCTTTGAAGGGGTTCAAGCTGCTTCGGAAGTGATTGGCACTGAAGCACAGCTCCTCCTCGTACCCCGGTTGCCCATGCTGGGCTGGATGTTCAAAGGCAGGGTCTCCTCTACACATCAGGCAACCAATGCTACACGGAGTAAGTGGGCTGCACTAATTACACAACAAGCTTGAATAGGAAATGCCAGTCATTCAAGAATATTAGAAGTCATCATGGACTGGTCAGAGGGCAAAGATTTTGGAAAGTCACCAGAGGAGGAGGTGATGTGTGCTGAAGAGGCCTCACCATATAACGAACTGTCAGAAAGTGAAAAGCAGTATGCCTTGTTTACTGATGGATCCTGTCGCATTGTGTGAAAGCATCGTAGATGGAAGGCAGCCGTATGGAGTCCTCGACAGCAAGTTGCAGAAACTGCTGAAGGAGAGCCGTCCAGCTGGCCTTGGACATTGCTGAATGAGAAAAGTGGCCAGTGCTTTATCTCTATACTGACTCGTGGATGGTGGCAAACGCCCTGTGGGGTGGTTGCAGTAATGGAAGCAGAACAATTGGCAACTCAGAGGTAAACCCATCTGGGCTGCTGCACTGTGGCAAGATATTGCTGCCCGGGTGCAGAACCTGGTGGTGAAGGTACGCCATGTAGATTCCCATGTACCCAAGACTCGGGCCACTGAGGAACACCAGAACAACCAACAAGTGGATAAAGCTGCTAAGACTGAAGTGTCTCAGATAGATTTAGACTGGCAACATAAGGGTGAATTATTTTTTGTCTGGTGGGCCCATGACGCTTCGGACCATCAGGGCAGAGATGGGCTTGTGATCAAGGGGTGGACTTAACAATGGACAATATTGCCCAGGTTATTCATGGGTGTGAAACATGTGCTGCAATTAAGGAAGCTAAACAGTTAAAGCCTTTTTGATATGGAGGACGATGGTTGAAGTACAAATATCATGAGGCCTGGCAGAGTGACTATATCACACTCCCACCAACCCACCTAGGCAAGCTCCATGTGCTTACCATGGTGGAGGCAACTGCTGGATGGCTGGAAACATACGCTGTGCCCCATGCCACTGCCCGGAACGCTATCCTGAGCCTTGAAAAACATCTTGTGGTGACACGGCACCCCAGAGAGAATTGAGTCAAACAATGGGACTCATTTCCGGAACAGCCTTATAGACACTTGGGTCAAAGAGCATGGCATTGAGTGGATATATCACATCCCCTACCATTCACCAGCCTCTGGGAAAATCGAACAGTACAACGGGATGTTAAAAACTACACTGCGGGCAATGGGCAGTGGGACTTTCAAGCTTTGGGATACACATTTACCAAAAGCCACCTGGTTGGTCAGCACCAGAGGATCTGCCAATAGAGGTGGCCCAGCCCAGTCAGAACTTTCACGTGCTGTAGAAGGGGATAAAGTTCCTGTGGTGCACATACAGGATTAGCTGGGGAAGATAGTCTGGGTTGTTCCTGCTTCAGCTGAAGGCAAGCCCTCTCATGGGATTGCTTTTGCTCAGGCACCTGGATACAATTGGTGGGTAATGTGGGAAGATGGGGAAGTCTGATGTGTACCTCAAGGGGATTTGATTTTAAGGGAAAACAGCCAGTGAACTCAATTGTTTGCTGCTGCCTGCTATGTAGCACTTTTACAGCCCACCAACTAGACATCTTCGGGTAACCAGAGACTGTCCCTGACTTCTCTCCAACCATCATCCCAACAAAGAATGAACTTTGATGAAACCAGATGAGTTCTGCAGTAAAGGAATGATCAGCATCAGCAGGCAACAATCCAACACTGCATGCAGCCTCTCCTGCTCTGAAAGACTGTTGCAAGAGATGGAGCCCAACATCATGGACTGAACAGACTCAGCAGCTTTGTAGGATTGGACCATGCACTAAGGAATGATCTCTCTCTCTCTCTCTCTGTGTTGATGTATATATATTTATATATGAGAGAAGAGGGATAGTATATTGAAAATGTGGGATCTGAGCATGACAGGAGTGGTATAGAATAAAGGGTGGAAACTGGAAGAGAGGGTTGTGCAGGCTACTTATTTGGATCTGCCAGAAGAATAAGCTGACATCCCATTTGTACAAGACATCCAACAGCAAGATGCTTGGGACCCTTAGAGCCACATTTGACACTGCCTCCAACTTCTCCTTTGCAGCCATTCTCTTCCCATTCATTAGTGTCCCAGGACATCTTCTTATCCTCTTCATGCACTGCTGGAGTCTGCTGCTGGATATATATACTGGGCTACCTGTACATTTACTGAATCATTATGGAGCTACTTATTTTGTCATACAGGTCTCTGAATAACAGTATGTCTATAATAATTAGTGGCTTTAGTAATTTCTTTTCACAATATTTTAAAAATTAATTTATGCAGTTTTTCAAAAATCTAGATTTCAAGGTATTCGGATGTGAAATAATCTTTAAAATGTATAATGTGTAGAACTAAGCTCCAGAAATGTAAGATTTGCTGTTGCTGTATCTTTTTTTAATGAATGTATGAATGTATGAATACATTAGTTGACATTAGCTACCTCTTTAAATTTAACCAGTACACAGAGCAAATTTTACAAGATTAAGAAGAATAATTCTGTTCTTTAAACAGATTCTGAGGCTCAGATTTTTCAAGTACTGATTTCCATTGACACTTAGAAACAAGTTCTAGAGAAATTTTAATCCGTACTACTTAGTACAAATAATAAGTAAACTGTTTGGTACTTCAGACTGAAAAACTGACCTCCAAATAATGTCCAATATCCTTAACACATGTGATCTTCAGTGAAGATCATCAAATGTAGATGGATAAAAAGAATACCTTAAACTTTCTAAAGTTCAAATATGAAAGACGTTGGGCCCACATATCGTTACCTAACTTTCCATTTATTTTCTGTGTTGAACCACATGGTCCAATCACATATGAAGGCTTGTGGGGCATAGGAATGAGGAATGGTCCTTTCAACCTCTCTCAAGCTGCTACTGTCCACACTGACTCATTACCTTTAAAAGCCACTGACATCTGTCTGCCTGGCTATTGCATTGCTGGAATCGAAATAAAGTTGCTTTGTTTTGCTTTCTGACTATTCAAGTCTCACTGAGACCATGGGCCTGATTAACCTGTCAAGAAATATCAAGCTGATGTGATTATAAATAGCCTCAGACAAATGATTGTAAACACTGAAGGCTATTTAGCTCCATCCTGAAAATAACAAATTTCCCCTGGGTAAATCAGAGCTAAATTTGTCAAGTGGTCAGATGCCCTCTTCCCGAATCATTACTTCTCTTTTTGCTTTTCAAATGCATAGACTGCTCATACATATACATCTGCCACAGGAGAATTCACTGCACCTTTATTCCTTGCACTCCAGGTTTGTGTTGTAGTTTCTGTAGCCTAAAATGGGTGTTACAAACTCTTGGAAAAAAATGATAATTTATCTTCTGTTCAGGTGGTGAATGCATACATTATACAATAAGGATCCTGCCTTTCACATCATACATGATGCTCTTATTATCAGATCTACATGACCCAGGTTCATTCCACATGTATTAGGAACTATAGTGTAGTAGCTGAGCTTGTATCATTACTACAGACTTCTTACATCTTCAAGCAATAAATGAAGGTGCATACTATGTACTGAATACACTCTTTCATACATATATATTTGTAAATGACTGAACTTGACAATTACAGCAATGTGTTAGGTTTAAAAAAAGGGTCCAAAACCAGGACTTCGACAGTATTTAGAGATCTGAATCCCAAACCACTATCCTAAAAAACACTGCTTGAGAAGTAATTCTACTAACTATCCCAGCCTTTTAGATGCATACATTTCATAGCTGCCCTTCCTTTGATAGCAAGTACTTTGCTCGTACCTGTGCTCTGATCTGCCTAAGTGTGAGCAGTTTAACACCTACATCCTAAGCCAGTCAGTATTCAAGGGCAAGCCATCCTTTTGCCTAAGTGGAGCTTCATCTGTCAGACCTCTGAAGAAACTTTTCTCTGCAGTAGAACTTCTGAAGAAGGAAGTTGTACTGTATTGCATCACAAATTGCAGTGTTTGAAGGGGAAAAAAGTCCTACAGAGATTTCTCCATTTGTGGACTACCTTGCTTGTCTGCATTGGTGGGGTTGGGATGTGTGGCTCATGCTGCACATTCTGCACAAAAAAAGTCATACAGAAGGGGAGTGTGTGCAGATCTATCTAAGGAAACACAGGAGCACTTTTCCTCCAAAAAACACATGCTGCATGTGCCAGGAAAATACCAGTTTAGACCCCGCAAGCAGTTAAATCTCATAGAGGAAAAGCATAGTATTATTTCTGCTTACCTTAACTGGTCAACAAGTTCATCACACTGAGTCACATCCTCAGTTTGCATAAATCAGAGAAAGTCAGTGAAGCAATATTGATTCACATATGCTTATTTTTTACCCCAGTGATGATGATTTAAAAGAGAGCACAATCTATGCCATAGATTTAATGATGATTTAAAAGGGAGCACAATCTATGACAGATTCCTAAAAGAAAAAGGAGGCAAGGCAGTACAGCGAATCAGAGTAAACTGAAATATGTGTAACCACATAAGAGCAGCCAAAAGTAACACTTCATTATTGCAGTTGGGATTACAGTTATTAGGTTTGCTCTTTTTCCTGTTTCTTCAACTTTGCAATGATATATCAATAAGATCCTCTGGGAGAGTCAGGTTTGCAGAGAACACAGGCCTTTCCAAATGTGCCAGGCTAGAGCACTGCACATTTTGCTACAAAACCCCCAGCTGCTGCAAAATTTAATCTGAGGGAGGTACAGCTAAGACTTTTGAATTTTTTCCCTTTGTGTCTCTTTCTGTCAATACAAATCCAGAACTATAAAAACTCAGTGATTTTTAATACCTACAGCTGTGTGTAATTAGTTTCTGGTTTAATATATTAGCTCTTTAGAATACCAACTGCTTGATACTCTAGTCAAAGCAACATTCAGTTGAGTAATACAAGTTTCACGGAGAAAGATGGTTAAAATGCACATGTGAAATTATTTGAGTACCAAAATATGGGTCATGCCAGGAGAAGCTGACTGAGTAATAGTAGGAGAATTATTTACCAGCTGGAAAGCAAAAGCGTTCAGTTTTCCTCAAGCCATATGTCTGCTTGTGACTTTTTAATACATTTGACTCCAAAATGTAATCATTAAGCTGTTAAAAAGGGCGTACAACTAAAATGTGTCTGGTTCAGAGACGAACCCTGTGGACATTCAGTAAAATATTCAGCTAGCCTGGAGTAACATTTGTCTGTTACATTGAGTCTGTGTAAAAACTCACACTGCAAGCAATTGAATAATTTTATATTGTGAGGGTCTGAATTCATGGAGGTTAAATGGAATAGGGCACACTGTACTAACCAAGAAATTGTATCAGGCCAAGGCACTGCAGGTAGCACTATGAAAAGTGAAAGGAAAGAAGGAATAATAAAAGAAACTTTAGAGTGGAGCAATAAAGTGAAAAGTATCAAACTGAGATACCTGATAGTATTTTTCCAAGAACTCAGGAAAAGACCCCTTATGTGGAACTGTTGAACTGCTAACCACAGCGTGTAACCTGTAGCCTAAATCATCAGAAGGATCAAGGCAGCAACAGTGACAACATTTCTTAGAATAATTCAGGTATGATCCTGGAAACTACGAGCCAGCCTGACATCTAAACCAGGCAAGCTGTTTAAAAAAAAAATCAAAGCAGTAACTAATAGAAATAATAGATAAATGTGACCTATTCCGGCTTGACCTTTTGAAAAGAAATAATACCTCATAGGACACATTTGAAGAAGCCAAGAACATAACTCTGTTGGTAAAGCCACTTGGATATTCATAAAACTATCCATGAGGACTCTTAAGAAACTACTAAGTAGACGTAATTTCCACTGGATAATGGCTAAGGAGGATCCAAGATGGAAAAAACGGTGGGAACTATATGATTTCTAAGGTCCCTGTCAATCCAAACCATTCTATGATTCTATTAACAAGTCATTTCACAGCTCAGGCAGATCTGCAGATATATCCCTGAGGACACTACTTGTGAGTATATGGCCTGGGTTCAGCAGTAGCAGTCATTTTTCTCCTTCTCAGTAGCTGGTGCAGTGCTGTGTTTTTGACTTTCAGCCTGGGAAAAGTGCTGATAACACCAGTGGTTTTAGTTATGGCATAGAATGTTTGGTTTGACCAAGGACTTTCTGAACCTCATGCCCTGCCAGGGAGGAGAGGAAGCAGGGAGGAAGCAGAAACAGGACACCTGACCCAAACTGACCAAAGAGGCATTCCATACCACAGCACTTCATGCCCAGGATGTAAAAACAGAGAGGAGAGACACAGAAAAGAGGGGGTGCTGCTGGGTCAGGCTGGGTATCCATGGTGAGCGGTTGTATTCTCTTCCCTTGTTATTTCTCTTGTCGTTATTATTATTGGTGGCAGCAGTAGTGGTTTGTGTTATACCTTAGTTACTGAACTGTTCTTATCTCAACCTGTGGGAGTTACATTCCTTCAATTCTCCTTCCCATCCTGCTGGGAGCTGTGGGAAGAAAGAGGGGGAGTGAGTGAGCAAACTGAGTGGATGAATAGGATTAAACCATGACAGCGTAGCAAGGTTCAAATACTGCTGGTGAAACAAACTTAATTGTGGCTGTTAAATCTGAAACATTTTGCTGAAAATGTATAATAATATTGAGGACCTGAACAATAAATGGAAGACAAAATTCACGGTTGATGTATATGAAGTCACAAACAAGGAGGATAAGTCTCCTCAGGCTATGTCCACACTAATGGACTCTTAGTTAACAGCTTCTAACTGGTACTAGGATTTATGAGACACCATTGATAACTCTCTGAACACGTTGGCTCATCAGTGATCAGAAAGGTAAAAAGAAGAGCAGGATTACTGAGGAGGGAATGAAGAATAAAGCAAAGGACTCCAGTATTTCAGTCTACATATCCATTGTCTCACTACCCTCTGAGTAATGCATGAAGTTATAATCATCTAGTTTCAAAACGAGCCAAATACAAAAGAAAGTTAGGAAAATCAGTGACAAAAATGATGCAAGGAATAAAGCAGTTTCTGTCCAAAAAGATATAACACAGTTTAGAACTCAGACTGGAATAGCAAAAAATGGGGCAGAGAGTGTGTGATGCTATATAAAGTCATGAAGGGAATGAAAAGGGGTGACTGGGGAATGATGATTCATTATTTATCATGGTCATATCTGGCCCAGCATTTGTTCATTGAAATCATTGTGCAGCAAGAGAAAAAGGGAACAAAAGGAATGGAAAGGATGCTAGGGGGACTATTGCTCAGTCTTGTCGCAGGTTTTATTCTCTTTCCCTGACAGAGGCTTAGGCTTTCAGGCTAGACTGATCTTCAGTGTGATCCAAGCAGGCAGTCTTTACAACCTTATGTTCAATGCACCTGAGCAACTCAGAAAAGAAACAGGATATAACAACAAAGAAGAACACGTAAATCTGCATTCAGAAAAGACTGGAAACAAAGAGGTTAACTTCTATTGCATCTTTCATTTTTAAACAAAACCCTTTCCCCATGACAAAATTATTTATTCAACAGTACAGTTTGTTACATTGCTTTTTTCCTCTATTTTTCATGTGAATGCGATTTTCACCCACAGTGTATTTCTAATGCAGTTATCTAATGAATATTATTGTGCATTTGATTAATGATGTGGTATCATCTGCCTTAAGAATTCTGTCAATATCATTAAAATGTGGAAATGGAAAACTACATTTGAATTTTCTTGTTTCTTCTCTGCTGAAAATGAAATACCCATTGCGCCACATAACCATTTCCATGAAATAAATTTACTATATTTTATATTCCCACAGTACTACTACTGAAAATTTGAATTCTATTAGGTCAGTTAATGTCATGCATTCTTCAAACTGTAAATTATGGTTACATTTTGCATTTATATCACATTGTTCTTTGCCAAGCACTTTTCTGACATAAGCCAAAACTATTCCTACCACTAAAAAGGATATTGGACTATATGGATTAAGAGTTACTGTTTAAAGTCAATGTTTTCAATGATGTGCCAAAAAGACATGTTTGGATATCACTGTGTGTTTTAATTTACAGTGCCTCCTATTGAAAACATTGGCCTGTCAGTAAGACCAAAGGATTCTGAAGGAGTTAATCTGAACTTTGAGTGTATGAGAATGATAGGAATTCAGTTGCTTCAGTAGATGCATACACCTCTTACAAGGCTGCAGGATCCCACTAACTTCTTTGAAATTTGGAAAAGTACTCCCTTTGCATTAGAGTGTGCCTCCAGATACAACCACAGGAAAATAAAGTAACTCAGAAATATCCCTGGGACTAGCTGTCATCCTGCAACATGCTTAAGAGTGAGCACAATTTTAACCATGTAAATAAATCCATTTATACAAAAGACAATATATTTATTTAATAGTAGATGCATGCTTACATGCTATAATGATTTGAATACAAGCAAGGTAACAGCTCAGTGGGTCTATGTATGGATTTTGGTAAAAAGGTTGGACTTAATTGTTGAATGAAAACTTAAACTCTACTGTTTTACCTCCAAACTATATCGTACATTCCAACAACAAATTGGAAGAGTGACAAAAACCAAGATGGACTGTCAGACCTGCATTACTTTTATAAACATGCGAGTGGTACTGTTAATTTCTGCAAGGAGCCATACAACCTGCCTCATGATTTTGCCTAGGGCATGGCTGCAGAAAACTTAACTGAGACTTCAAGTGGAAAATGTTTTTCACATTTTTGAAATAAGGTAGATTTATGTAGTCAACTTTTCTCTAAATACCTCAGCAGGACTCCTGCTATAGGACACTATAATCTGGCCACATAGTCATTTTGACTGCTGTCTCTTTACTAAATGCTAATAATAACGTCCAAAGCAAGTGACAGTACAATTTATTCTTTACCAGACAAAAGGATAACTACAGGTATTGTGCCTGATAGCATGTAATACATGAGCTTAACTTTTCTTTCCCTCTGTCATTTTCGGTATTAAAGAACAACAAAATCCAATAATGCGTTCTTTCTTTTTAGCACTTTCACTGCAGGAAAAGAACAATTTCTGAATAATATTTCTAACTCAACTTGTCTCAGAAAAGAAAGAAATAAAAAGTCTTGAATCAGTGAGGTTATAAATGTAAATTTAATCCATTCTTAATGGTCCATGGACATGGTTCACCAAGGTTCCCTGCCAGCAATTTTCTGCTGTTCCTTTGGAAAAAAAAGTAATTAATAAAACAAGTCGAAGCTTGTTGTGTAATCTTCTCTTGAAAGCTGTATTTGTACATTTTTCAAAAAGAATCAGCAGCTGATTAAAAATGTACCTGTCTGAATGCTTAGAGCTGTTGGAACAGAACCTGCTGCTTAATATGAGGTTTATTAATACTGCATTAGATTTTTTTTCCTGCTCATGATTTTTTTTCCTGCTCTTTGCTTTTGGCAAAGACATTCCTGGATGGACTAAAGTTCATTAAACAGCAAACATATATCAGTGAAATTTATTAAATGGGGTTACAGTCAGAGAGTTTACATCTAGTTTGGATCCACGTTTTCAGAGAATACAAATATCTTTCCTGGGAGACATGGACATGAGTCTTTTCAACCCGAGGAAACAACAGAATCCAAAGACACCACTTCACTAGAAGGCGCTTTGGTTGAGAAGTCATGATAGGTCAATGCATTCACCCCACCTCTGCTGCCCATGCGGCTCACCCTCACCTCCCAGGTTGCTGACAGCCCTTTTAGAAGTAGGGCACCCACTGCCTCCTCCACTCCTGGGGAGGAGGAGACACACCTGGAGGTGCAGGCAAGCTCTGAGCACAAAGCTGAGACCTCTGGTGCCATTGCCTCTGCTGCTTATCCCACTGCCTGGCTGACCCAGCACCTAGTATTCCCCACTGTCCTGACACAATTAGAAGAAAAGAGCAAAATCTGCTTGGATTTTGTGAAAGAAGATTTATGCTGTCTACCCACAGGGGACAAGCCTAGTCCCGCAGTTCAAAATGGACAAACCCATCACCAACATCTCTGAGTCATGTCTTCAAACTTTGGACTGAAGAAGAATTTAATTTATTCAGGATCTGTGTTCCTGTATGTTTGGAATTTAATATTGTAATTAAGCTCGCCTGGGACCAGACAGCTGTGCTACTGTTTCTACAAGAAGACTGAGCTATACACATCTTGTTTGCCTGGTAAATGAAAGAAATACAATATCAGCAAAAAGGTGGATTATTTTAGAGTCTTCCCTTCAACTCCACTGCCTTGAAAATGCTTAAAAGGAGAAGACTATTGCTGACAGATCTATGACTGTAACATTTTAAAAGGACCGGCCAGTCCAGGTTGAGAATTGACATATATGACTCAAGTTGGCTTTTTAACACCTTTGCTGGTACTGGGAGGTACTGCCAGAACCAGCTGCCTTGTCAAAGGCTTCTGCAGGATTTTTCTTCCAGGCTCATTTTCATTCCTTCCTAGAAGGATTCAGTTCTCGATTTCCACTCTGCACTGTTTTATTCTACATGACAGACCTGATGGGGGGAAAAAACCTCAGAAATACCTTCCAAAGAGGGAATCAGCTGCTGCCGATCCATGAAGGTTCATATATTTCAGGTCATCATTAAATCTTGTACTGAGGATTTCTGGAAACTTGAAAAAGGCAAAAACTCAGCAGGAATTTCTTCCCCCTTCCCCACGCTCTCCAGCACCTGCTCAGTCAGCACTCATACTTATTTTCCTCCTCCTTCCCATGACCTAAACAAAAGTACCATGGCTACGCAAACCTCTCTGTCAATGCTGTAAGAAGCAGTAGCACAACATTGACAAGGAGAGGTGTACAACTGATTTAGGGCTCAGTTTTGCAGCTGCTCAGATTTGCAATTGCCATTGCCTTCAACAGGAATTCTCAAAAGGGAGTGGCTGCAAATTCAGGCCCAAAGAAAGCAGGAGCACATAGACAGCTCACCCAGCCAGCCAGCCTCTCCCTCCTCTCTGTGACCTGGCTTGACCCAGCTCAGGGGCTCCAGGCAGAAAAAATAAATGGTGGCTGCAAGGTGATTTACTGGGGATGGGGTTTGCCAGCCATCTCCCTATGCCACCAGCATAGCCATGGTCTGTAAAAGCAGAACTAAAGATTGGGAAGAGGCAGCTGGGCAAAATAATCATAAAATAAACTTTCATTCCAACTTTGGTAATTATGAGGCATTAGAAATTTATTTCATGTCCTTTTTCTGCCTCCACCTCCAGTCATTTCTCTGGTTTGCCTTTTTCTGCAGCTTTAATTCATAGCATGGTTTGGAGCAAACATTAAGATTCTGGAATGCAAGAATTTGAAATGGCATAAAATATAAGACTAATTAGCGAAAACAAATGCACCAAGCAATCATACAGAGAGACCCTCCTAAGTTTTCTATCCATGAATTGCAAACATGCTGTGCTAATTTCACAGCTTGGACACATAAGGATTCAAGTCAGAAAAAGCACTGGATTTTTGCTGTGTTTACATACTGTTATGACCCCAGAGCTGATACTGGTAACTGATAGCACTGACATAATTGGCTGACAAAACTGACCTAATTTTCTCAAAATGAAAACAGAGCTCTGTTATGAAACTCAGAGCTGTGTTTCAAACAACCTAGCCTAACATGTGTTATGAATAGTGGTGGTAGGACTGGATTTATTTCAGGAGATCTGGAGTAAAACTTCAGCCCAGAGGTTTATTCACTGACTTCCACAACATTCAAAAGTTCCAGGCTTTTGTAATTCTCCATGTTCAACCCTCTGCTGAAAGCTGCAACTTAACTACCAGCAAGCACACCATCTCTAAGGTACATCAAACATCCTCAAATGCATCAATCTTGAATTTCTTCTCTTTTCTGAACCCCTTAGAAAGAATGAAGTTAAAAAGCACTGCTCAAGAGCAGAAAGTCCCCTGTAAACTCAGAAATATTGCCTACCCTAGACCATTTAATGAAGAGATTGTGATTTCTGCCAGTATGAACACTGTGAAGACAATTCATTAGCACCACCCTGTGATAGCGGTGTTTATATTTAGCAAGGCTGCTCATGGAATTGGACTACTTCAGTTATGTGAGATAAATATTCAAATGCCAAGAGAAGAAAAATAAAAATCAACCAATGGAAACGTCCTGGACTATTGCAGCAAGACAGATATGATAATGATAAATTAAATACATGGTTGGAAAATGAGTAGGTTTAATCTAATTTTCTAACTGTGCCTTTTGCTAGATGGCTTAGAATACCTTTTAGACAAAAAATTTTGTGATCAAATTTCAGCCTATCAATCGTGAACAAACTGTCAGTAATTTTTTTGCACCCGCCTGAGCTGTGCTATTGGTCACTCAGAATCCACAGAGCTCTACAAACGTATGCCTGTTGAGAACTGAGCAGATTGATCAGTTTGGGTTTCCTGACAGATGGCAGAAAATCTTTTTTTTTTTTTTTTTCTCTAATAAATAAACTTCATCCATTTCTGCCCAGAACTAATTTATTTTGTTCATGAGCTGGACCTGATTTCTGGATTAGCAGATGCATGCTCATGAGTTTAATTTAATTTCACAAATATTCATATAAATATGCTTGTGAAAGTTCTTCAAAAGCAAAAATGTTTATATCAAAGAATGGTCAAAGTGGAGATTTCTTTAGGAGCTTTTAGACCGAACACAAGTAATATTCTCATTGTACACAAATTTCAACCTTCCTTCCTCTCAGCTGAAGCCTTTCCATAGACCTCAGTGGGAATTAAACTGGAGTATATGAGTCTAGTTCCAATGAACACTGTAAAATCTAAGGAGGTCATGCATGTTTTTCCTGGGGGCTCTTCTGCAAGTCTTTACAGCCTCAATCTCTAATTTTTCACATCCTGTATACATACCTTAATTACCAATGGGTAGCAGCTCACCTCTGAGGCAGTTGTTGCTCCTTTGCATAGGACACTTCTCTATTCAGGTATTAGAATCTGAATTTGCCCAGTTACACTCAGTCTAGCAGAGCTGGCTCCTTTACTCCATTTGTGTAGGAGGACAACTGAGGAACTTCCAGAGAGGCCTCAACCATTTCCTCCTCAGCACCCAGCTGCAGCCTCAAAGGTCTTTATTTTCACACTGTCCCTCTGGCTTCCTATACCCCATCTCCTACCTGCCGATTCACCTCAGCCCTGTGAAATGACTCCAAGCTGTTTTTTTCTGCCCTAAGGAATGGAACTTCACTACCATCACAGACAGAAGCTGTGCACAAAGCAGGTGTCTGAAGTCTGCGTGCGCGGTCGCTATAGGAAGCACCATGCTGTCCCCAAGCGCACAGCTGTGGCCATACCACTTCAACACAGGCAGTGGCCAGTGTTTTAATGTAAGTATACACACCCCTTCCCTTCCGTGCGTGACCGCAGAGGAGCTGGCCTGAACCCAGATTACACTTGGGAGGGGTGGGGAGATGGGGTGGCGGTGGTGGTGTTGCCTTTTTTTAAGGTTTGTCTTCTCACCTGAAATTACAGTCAGCGCTAGCTGTCATCCTGTGCAATGCAGCCAGAATTTCCTCCCATTCAGCTGAATGAAGTATGTCAGCATGTTTTTAACAATTGTCTGCTTTCCATTAAATATTCAGAAAGGTGTAAAATTAAAAGGAATGAATAACAACAAAGTACTGTACTTCTAGGTCTTAATATGTCTGTTTAATTGCACAAAGCATGCAAGATGACACTGTTTTACTGTCACAACTTAATTATTTACAATTACTTAGGCTAACTGTAATTAAATTATGTCTGTTTTGAAACACATCTTTTTTTCTTAGTAGACCTTAATTTAATTTAGTGTTATGTTTTAATTTAAAACTGCTTTAATGTAATAGAAAACAAGTTGGGATGACAAATAAAGGGCTAATGTGCAGATATGATTCATTTGCACATAAATCAGTTAATCTTTTTTAATGGAACAACTTTAAATAACACCTTTTTTTTTTTTTTTATCAGGTCTATTTCTGCTCTTTATACTCCCGTTGTTAAGGAACCAGCATTTTCCCAATGACGCACCAATACTGGCAGGAAGCTCATCCTAAGTGTATTTTGTGACTCATTTCAATTTGCTCTTTAGTGCATTTGCAGTTTGCTCATTAACATCAGCATCGGTGGCTAATGGATACTCAGTAGGAAGTCATTTTTTCTCATAAATGTTTCATGGCCCAAGAGAAATGAAAGCGAGAAGGGATTTTGTTGGTGACAGAGCAGGCTTGTGGCTAGATGGCATAACCCAGCATTTACCAGCTCCAGGCAGTGGCTGAGCTCTTATGCCTCCCATGCCAGGAGCCCCACCAAAGCTAGAATCTGACATAGCACTTATGCTCTGCACCCTTCCCACAGACACAGCTCATGCACATTGGCAGCAGAGAAAGAAGAATGATATTTAGGCTGAAAGAAATTGATATCTTTATGTACTGATCCTTGTCATTGGTCCACAATTGAAGTTTCTGAATGCCATGGTTATTATAAACCTGAATATAGAACAGTCTGAGTAATTTGCCTGTACTTTGCTTGTCTCAGTTTTTTCTTAGGTTTTTCTTTGTTTTTTTCATTCTCTTTTTTTTTTCTAAAGAAGACACTGGAAGAGATACTGCTTTTTGTGATAATCATTACCCAGGTCTTCTGGTTCTGTTGGAGATGAAAGACATAAAAATAAAAAAAAAAATCATTCTCTTCTCTCCATACAGCAAAAAAATAAAGAAAGAAAATTATAATAATAAAATAAAATTTGAAACTGCAACACTTTCTTTGGTTTTCCCATTATGTGGACGTAGGTGAACTGTTCATAGGGTTCAGCTATGACAGAGTCAGCTTTCTGGCAGATACTATCCATTGGAAAGCCTATTCTAGGCAAGCGTCTTCTCTCTGTGCTCATCTTCAGTTGAAGTCATGAATGGCAGCCACAGCCTGTTTGCATGAACTGGACTGATGCTATGTGCATCATAATTTCTCTAACTCTGAACACTTCATCAGGGCAGGCATTCTCATCATATGTAGTGTAAATGACCTGGTAGACATAGAAACACAGGAAGAATAGGGACACCAAACAACAAAGAATATTTAGGTAAACTAATATCATGACCTGATAAAATTTACCCTGAAGTAGTTAAGACTCACAGAACAAAATAAATTAATTATTAAACTGCTGGATACTGCTGTGAAATAATGGAGGAGAAATGGCATCCCAAAGACTGGAGATGAATGAGTAATATTTCTTCTTGTGGGGAAAAGACAAATGGGAATAAGGGAATAAGAGCAGTCAGTCTAGCTTTGATAAGGGGACATGTACTAGAAACCTTTTGAAAGACTGACAATATAGCCAACATGGATATCTCAAGAACAAGTTTTATCAACCTAATCCTTTCTTGGCAGGATAATTAGCCAGGATGCCAGATAAGATGACCTTTAACTACTGCAAAAAAGCCGACATCAACCAGTGTGACACATAAATAACTTGGGGAGATGTTGGCTAGATAGAGTCACTGAAAAGGAGTACAGCTTATCATAAATGAAGCTTAAAAAGCAGGAGTCAATAACACTATGAAATTGGCAGGGCAGATGAAGCAGTGAAGAAATCCATTAAAAAATCCATTACAAATCCACTATTGAGCAATCTTTTCAGTTAGATGATGGAAGAGGAGAAGCATAGAACCATTGAATCATAGACTGCTTAGGGTTAGAAAGAAGCTTAAGACCATCTAGTTCCAAATCCCTGCCATGGGCAAGAGCACCTCCCACTAAACCATGTCACCCAAGGCTCTGTCCAACCTGGCCTTGGACACTGACAGGGATGGAGCATTTACCACTTCTCTGGGCAACCGGTTCCAGAGCCTCAGCACCCTCACAGTAAAGAACATCCTCCTTATATCTAACCTGAACTTCCCCTGTTTTAGTTTTAACCCGCTACCCCTTGTCCTATCACTACAGTCCTGATGAAAAGACCCTTTCCAGCATCCTTATCGTCCCCCTTCAGATACTGGAAGGCTGCTATGAGGTCTCTGTGCAGCCTTCTCTTCTCCAGGCTGAACAATCCCAACTTTCTTCACCCATCTTTGTACAGAAGGTGCTAAAGTGCCCCTATCATCCTCGTGGCCCTCCCCTCAACTTGCTCCAACTGCTCTACGTCCTTCTTATGTTGAGGATACCAAAATTTTAATGCAATTCAGCATATAAAAAGTGCACATCAGAGAAACTTGGGAGAGCCTACATGTATTTTGGTAGACAAGACTGGAACTCAAAGTGCCCCTGATCAACTTGACAATGCATATGCCTTCCTAGAGGAAGGCAGGAAGGCAGTGAAAGTGAGTGAAACAAATCTAAGGATGAAGGTTGAATGCCAATGTATCTCTCTAATCACCAACATCTCACACAAAGCAGACAGGAAGAAGATAAATCATTGTCATAACAAGCCATGCAAACTACAGATTTTTCAGCCAAAGGCACTTTGGATTTGATATCTGCCACACCACTTCTAGTATTTGTAGTACTATAAAATTTCCAACTGCTCTCTAGTTTGGTTTCTAAGTCACATGATGCCATGACAAACCTAATAAGTGCCTGGCACTAAATTCTTGTATCTGAATAGGAGAAACACAAGTGTCATAGTAATATTGTTTAAAGGACACTTTTCAGATTTGTCAGTGGACCTAGCAGTCAGGCCCAGCTGAAGGTACTGGTTTTGTGGCTTTAGTTCATCCTTATGTAAGTTTATTTGAAATTTCTGTATTTTTGGCCCACTCCCATGTGGCTAGTAGATAACTTACAGTGGTACAACAAAAAGCTTCTAACATTTCCTGAGTTATCATTTCAGAAAGTTTTCTATTTAACAACAGGGAGAAGAAAGATTAGCTCCTCATGTGGTCAGAGGAGTTAACTTCATGCAGCTTCAAATTCCCCATGCCCTAAGGACCTTCCATAGCCCAGCTCCTATCTTGTTCTGAGGAAAAGAAAGTAATCCCTGTCATGACGGAGTGATGTATTTGTGCTCCAGACAGACTGCCAGACCACAGTTTTCTTCCAGGTGACGGCAACCTGTACTCTCATCTCTCCCAAGCAGTATTTCCAGAACAAGGCTCCAGATTTCAGCTGCAAGCAAATACCAATGGTCTGGAAAGGAAGACTGTACTCTTACTAGAGAGCAGAGTCAACAGCAACAGCAGCGTTCTGTAGCTATTGGAAAATGGAAAAAAAAAATACATGCTTGGGAAGGGAACAAATTATTCATTTGACAATTTAGTCTGCTCCTTTCCCAACCTGTGCAGGAATTACTACACCCTTGCCCTAATACTTACAACAGACCATTGCAGGCAACATGGTGCTCTTCCTCATGCAACTCAACAAATCTTCAACATAGTCAATGTGACATGTTTCACAGCCATCATCACCCTTTACCTTGTTCCAGTAGGTTATGCTTATCACATACGAGTAAAACTGGAAGAACTCTGCATTAATTTCACACCATAAAATCTTCAGAGCCCTATCTTGGACCCTATTCACACAACTGAAGTCCCATTATATCATTCTGACAACTCCTTACACACCTGAGGAATCATGCGTTCAATCACTGGAAAACATGAAAGCTTGATAGTAGGATGCAGTGCTAATTGCTAAAATCCTGAACTTCTAGGTTTTCTCTTCAGAATGTTCATCTTAAATCACTTTTTAAGTGATTGCTTTAAAATACAAAGTTGAAAAAAGACATGAAAGATTTAACATTTACTCTCCAATGTATTTTTTTTCACTAGTAATGACAACATAATGAAGTGTTCATTAACCATGTGTATTAATGTGTAAACACCTCTCTCCGAATCTGTCACTGTGAAATGTCTTTGCTGGAAGTATAGTGTATCTAACATTCAGAGTAAAATTGCCCCCTGTAGGTGCAGAAGAGAAAAACTGCAGTGTCTGTTTTTTCCCCTCTGGGCTGACATATCTCTTTCGTCATTCATTTCAGTATTGATTTATTACTTTCTTGCGTCATTGACTTGAATCCTGTTTAGCATGGACAGGTGCTGTTTAAACATTCACTGCCCACGCAAAACTCTGCCAATAAATGATGATGCTTATTTGGAGAATCCCTCTGCTTTTACAGCTCAGAACAAAATCTGGAGTAGAAATCATCAATTACGCTTAATTGCATTTCAGAGTTTGGAGATATTTTCCAAAAAGTAGAGATTAATGGAGATTAGAATGGTCCATTCTTTAGATTGTCTGTTAAAGACTGTCATCAAACTTCTTCCTCTACCACACGGTTTTCACAGGATCTCGTAAAGGACACATTGACAAAACAACCCCAGAAGTCGTTGGATACTTAGTACCCACATAGCTAGTCTTTTCCTGCTCTCTTTGCAGCTAATGGATGAATAGACATTTCTAGAATACAGATAATCTCATCTGACAGAAGCTGTCTAGAATGGACTGACAAATTACACCCTCAAAATTCCTACTTGGCTCTACTGTATATTGAGGTATCTCCTAGAAGATGTCTCAGATATAGATCTACAGCTAGGCGAGCACTGTCAATGAGGTAAAAAACATTTCTTTTTACATAATATAGATAAGAGAAAATAGTATTTTCCTTGTATCATATGTAAAATTATATTCTCATAGATTCATAGAGTCATGGAAGAGTTAGGGTTAGAAAGGACCTTAAGATCATCTAGTTCCAACCCCCCTACCAGGGGCAGGGACTCACACTAAACCATGTCGTTCAAGGCTCTGTCCAACCTGGACTTGAACACTACCAGGGATGGAGCATTCACAGCTTCCCTGGGCAACCCATTCCAGTGCCTCACCATATGGATTTTCTCCAAATACTGTGAGATAAACATGCTGCAAACTGTGGAGTACTGTCCCAGGTACTGGCAGAGACCTGGTGGGACAGTGAGTCCCCATAGTGGCTCCCCACCATCTTCCCGGGTGGCAGAATGCAACTCCCCATTCACCAGGAAGGTCCCTGCTTTGGTTGTGCTGCATGAAGGGGTCTGCTGCAGATACGACAGCTCACAAGAGTTGCGTGGATCAACCCATTATCACTGATATTTTCCTGGCCCAACACATCAGCATGGCTGCTGGCCCGGACCTGACTGCTGCCTGAGTATAGGCAGAGCTGGCCTGAGAGTCAGCAGGGTAGAAACAATCTCTATCAAGAGAGTGTTTCAAAACTAAGCGATTTGTAACTTCCACAAACAAGGGGGCAAGGCGTTATTTTACCACCTGTCTTCTTAGCAACCAAACATGCTGTTCAGACAAAACTCCCATTCGTCTAACCTGCATGATTGCTTAAGGAATTTCAACACCAGCTTTTTTGTGCTATTGAAGTACCTGAGCCCCAAATCTTTTGTAAATGGAAAATATCTGTGTTGACAAACAAGATTGGGATCAGTCCCTATCTTGTGCGCTTGTTATCTGCATAAAAACAAGAAAAATATTTCACGGAAGAATATTCTAACACCCTGAATATGTGAAAGACAGCAGAAGTTCACAAGCATACATCTTGAAGAAATCTTGATAAAACCACAGAAAAGCCTAAAAAAAACCATGAAAAAAGATGTGAAAACAGAATTGAAGTAGGAAGAGTTGCAGTTCTTCAAAAGGCAATGAGGATTTTGCCAAAGTTTTCAAACTCTTATATTTCTCTCTTACTGAAATCCAAGTGACATAAGAATACCCTATCATGCTTTTAGTAATCATTCCTTTAACATCCTAAAGAGGTTTTGGCAGGTTACAAAACTGTTTTCCAGATTTCTGTGAACTGCACTCTCATTTCACTTTGATAATGGTCTGCTATCTTACCCCAGATTGTGTTATAGAGTAGGTCTGTTAAAGATGAGTGCATTTGACTTTAAGCTCTTATTCTCTCCATTTTCTCACTGCAGATCAGGACCTCTATTTTTTCAAATTGAATTCTATGTTTCAGGACCAGTTCTAGACTTGTAGGATGCACAAATTAGAGATGAGATTCTTCTACTTTGTATCTTGCAAAGTCACAGAAAGATTGCCTAGAGTTAAAACTTACTTTGACAGCAAAAATCTGAAAATATTTCTTGAATCTAGCATTTAGAATGTACACTGTGGACTGTGTTAATCAGCTGTCTGTGAGCATGGTAAGGTCAGATGGGATGTCCCATTGGGCTAAGCAGAGGCAGCCCCTGAAATTCAGTGACTGAAATCTCACTGCTATGAGTGACTGAAATCTCACTGCAGCACAGCCTCCTTCTTCCAGCACCTGCAGCACACTATAGCCCTTACCAAGACAGGAACAGCCCTTTAAAAGCATGGGAATCCACTGCCAGTCCTCTATGTAAATGCGTCAAAGAATAGACATTTACTGTTTGCCTTCAATATTTATGATGTTGACTGAAGAGGTGGACTAACTTACAGAGATGATAAATAAAAAGTGAGGTAGACTGGTCTTCTGTGGAATTTTTTCCAGTTTAGTCAAATGGAGCTCTCCGCCTCTTCTTGGCATCTGTCAGAAAATTACAAGCCAGGGTGAATTGGGACTCTGTTTTAGCACTTCACTGTGATACATCACTTAAAAGGTATGAGAATCTTGCAGTTTTCCAGTAATACCAGGAAAATGGGGAAAGGTTATACTTAGGCTTAGTAAACAGGATTTTGGTTCACCATTTGTTCTCCAAACCAAAATAGAAAAAAGAGCAGAAATTTCAAAAGGCTCTGTAATATAGGAAGCTCTTTAGCCTCAACAGATGACTCCAAGGTGGTACAGCCCACAGTACCAGGGGGAGCAGGGAGGAGAAAGTGAAGAAAAATAAATAATTCACCATTGTGCAAGACTAGATCACTGAAGAAAAACATAACAAATAGGAAAAATCATGGTCCTCATACACAGTGACAGAAGGGACCTCAGGAGAACATCTTAACACCAATGGTGCTCCACCACACTCAGTGGAGCTCACCAGCATCCAATGTGAGAGGCAGGTAACAACAGCTGAGTTACTAAAGCACACTGTTAATGAAGAAGAAGAGAAGCAAGACAGAAATCCTTTCCTCCACCCATAAGAGGATTTGGAGTGTAATCTGGAAGGTAGTGAAATGGTCAATTTGCTCAGCCAGCAACAAACCCTATCATGCAGCAAACATGAGTCCTGCAGGCAGATGTGTCCTCACAGTGTGACCCAGAATGAGACCAACCTCAGTGGGAAACACAAACCCACAAACACTGGATTAGGAAACCCTCAAGAGGCTATCTCTGTCAAGGCTCTGTCAAGTAGGGCAAATAGGGCAGACTTGGAACTTATGTCTGAGACTTGCATTAAATGCCCCAGTGACTGCATTTGGCACACAGGCTGAGATTTGCCACCATTTCAGTTAACATCTCTTTGCAATACATAGTCTCACTAACAGGTCTATAGCATATAAAAAAACTCAGGGAATCCTTGTTTCAAAAAACCTATAATCCCACACTTGAGCAAATGTGATGTTACATTGGTTATATAGAGACATATTTAATAATAACATAGAAAATCAGATTTAACAAATATGTACAGCCCAATTAAATCTTTAATCCTTATAATTAGGCTAAGAAATAATCCGAGAGAGTTCATAGTTTTACTAACTTCATAAGCAAATTTTCCTTTCACTGTGACACATGCCCTACTTCATTGTAACAGGCAAATGGGACAAAGCCTTGAAGCTTTCCTTCAAAGAATGAATCATTTTAAGTAAAAGAACATAGCTAATAAATGATGCCCATTTCACTGCTGCATTCAATCTGAATTTCTCATCTGCATACTGAAGTGCTCACACAAGTCCTTCCCTCTCTTATCTAGCTTTGCTCCTTTCCACAATAGTGATGTCTCTACTAAATCAGTGTTAGGCTTGATGCCCTACTGTATGATTTCTATAGTCATATTGTTCTCCATTAACACCCTTTAACTTGATGGATAATGTGCCTTTCCTTAAATTGTTTGCAAGTCAAAGCTACCTCCTCATTCATTTCCCTCCTTGAAATCTGCTTCCATCAGGAAGACTATGAGCAATTACTCTATTTTTGCACAGGTAAAAATCATGCAAGGACAGACCTAATTACTGTAACTTTTTTATGTTTTAAAACAACAGCATTGCGCTAAGTGAAAAAGTAGACTGCTAAGGTAGATGATGTCTTCATACAGATTTGAAAACCTCTTTAGATCCCTCTGATCATCTGGATTCTGCACATGAATGCCGGGAGATACTACCTATCCTTCTGCAACATCACCTTCATTTGTCTTCTTTTTGACCAAAGTAATATAATTAATTTGTTTGACAGATAACAAAGTAAGTCTTTATTTTGGTCTAAAACAAAGTGTAAGTCTAAAGTTTTGGTCATCAGTTACATGAATAATCTGTCAACAAAATCTGCATAGCCTTTTCTGTGATCCTATTATCATTCAGGTCCATAAGTTTGTTCTAGCTGATTTCAGTGAGTGATGGGTTCAGAACGAAAAGTAGGGCTACAACAATGAGAACTGCAGACATTTTGTTTATGAAGCAGCAAAGCACGTGGTGTATCCCCAAAATTTCTTATATAATAAACGCGTGATGTAAAGATCATAAGACCTGTAGTGAACTAGCATCTTGCAATTGTACTACTGCATAAATTGGGGTCTTATAATTCAACAAGCTTGAACGTGAAGTTTTAAAATTGAATGCCAGAAGCGATTAGTCCCTGCCCATGGCAGAGAGGTTGGAACTAGGTGATCTTAAGGTCCTTTCCAACCCTAAGCATTCTATGATTCTATGATTATATGAGTTTTGTTTTCAAAAACATTGGCTCTCTACAGCACCTATTGACTTTAGCAGTATTTTCAGGGTGCAACAGTTCTGATTAAACTGGGTTAACATCCAATGACATCTAGCTTCTTTTCTTGTTGGCAAAAAGAAAATAAATAAGGGACATTCTGAGTATAACTGTTCAATTTCTCAGTGAACAACTTGCAAGGCTTTTTTAAAACATTGAGTAGGTCAAGTATTCATGTTAAACTGGTTGTGATGGTCCTCTCAAAAAAACTGAAGTCTCAAAGAGGCTGTTTTTCATTCAAGAAATTATCACACTTGCCCTTCCCCAGTGCTCAATTAACTACGGTTGACTGAGAACAGATCTTTTTAATTTATAGGCTCTGCTTTAAAAATGATTCATGGCATTTGGGTTGCTCGTTTTTACACCCAAGAATTCTGCATTCACTTTCTATTCATAACTCACACTCTCCTTCTCTCTTTTTTTTTTTTGATAGCAAATTGCACCTTATTAAATATAAGATTTTAAAACAAGAGAATGAAACAAAATTACTACCATCTTTGTGGCTGGTGAAGAGAGGAATGTGTTTTTGTAGATGACTGCTTGGGTGCACACAATTTCTATAGCATTCAGATGGGACAGTAAAAGAAAAATGGCATTTATTTACAGTGATGTGGAAAGAATTCTAGGACATGTTTGCATGATGTTTATTGTTAGTTTTGGCCCATAAGAGGTGGAAAATCACATCCACAAAGTTGTCATATCTAATGAAGGAGTAGACTATGTTAAAGTGTGTTTTTCAAGGAGAAAGTAAATATTATTACTGATGACAATAGTATTTGTATGGTGTCACAGTTTGAGTGACATGCATGTCTCTTGCTTTTAGCTGTCAGAAATTAGTTTGTTAGTCTACACTTCTGCCCTAATTTCTAGAGACACTCCAAACAGCAAATCATGCCATCCAAATACACATGAAAACAAGTGTATATTGGTAGTGCTTATTTTTCTGTACTATTGAGGGAACCTGAAAAATAAGATTGGTGTAGGATCCAGATTCAACTCAGCTAAAGTGGGTTATCTTACTTTTGTGCATCCAGTCTATTCTAGTCATCTACCCCCCTTATAGTCATTGAAGAGACATAAAATGCATTCAGCAGATAATTTAATCCATTTTAAATTAAGTGCCTGAAACAGCTGGGACAAATCCACCTCTGGATTTGTCTTATTTCTCTCAATCATGAGCAGAGGAAATTCAGAAGACCCCTCTCAGCCCAGATACCTAAATTTTATATGGCTGAAGTTACACAAACTTAACCCTGCCCTCGGGAACAAACAGCACATTCAAACAACAAAGTGAATGAGCCCATGAAATGAAACTGAATACCTTGAAGAGCAGGTACAGAATGTGAAAGGGGATGGGATGGGGATGACAGAAACTGAGGAATAACAGTCACTGTTGTAACACAGCACCAAAAGGCACACAAGGGATGCACGAAAGACAGGTATGCAGATCATAAGACATATATATTGCTGATTTGGTAAGACTCTAAAATTACAGATAAAACAAAACTGGTTTTGTTCAAAATCTCATGTTAAAAATCTTAAAAGAATCGTGCAAGGCCTAAGTACTAGGCAATCCCAGGGACGCAACCTTCTGGTTACATTCATAGAGAACTACAGTGCTACTAGAGAATTGCCTAATAAGGCCTTTGAAAAACGTGGGAAAAATCACTTTTCCAAAAAGTAATTTGGGAAAAAATTACTTTTCCAAATATGAACCAGAGAACAAATTCTCATTAATTCTCATCATCATGATAAGGGTCCAGTTAGTATGACAGCCAGTAGGTTTCTGGGCCAAATACATACAGAGAAATATTCAAACTACTTACTGTGGTACTTCAACAATTTCTGCCTGTTGTGTCATCTCCGTTCTAGAGTGAAATGAGTAATTCTGCACAATGCTACCCAGAGCTTCCGAAAAACACGCTGCCCCTTCAAGTCAACAGAAAGAAAAAGATGTACTGTCAGACAGTTTGCTGTCAATGTCAATGACATACATATGGTGTGGTCTTACTTGGATTTTGCACCTTCACCACTTCCAGTTCCAAGTCTAGCTGATTTGTTATTAACCTGAAGATCTCTCCACTTCATTGTGTAGCATGGGTACTTCTCTCTACACAAGAGTACCATTCAAGTCCTTTTATATATTGAGACTTCCAAACCTTTTCAGCTTGTTCACTGAAACATGCTTTGTATAATCAGTGGGAGGTATTGCTGCCCATACAGCAATATGGGCCAGAGAGTTTCCAGGCGAGGAACCAAGGAAAAAGCTGACCTGTAAAAGAGAACGGGTTACTTTTTGTTAACCAAACTCAATGATAATATACGCTACTACTTTCAGGTGTTAGAAGACCACAGCAAGTAGAAGAACATATAAAATGAGGGTCAGCTGTCTATGGTGGGTGTGCTTATCCTTGATGTTGTGGAAGAGAGCAGCTTTGTGTAGCATCTAGGATACTGGAAAGACTGTGAAAAAGCAGAGCAGAGAAGAAAGCAGGAAGAAAATCCTGACTCCACAACATCAAGGAACAGTATGGGGACCTGTGCCCTGCTCTAGTGACACACGTATGAGCTGATGCAATCTTGCTTATGTCTAGATTTGCTAGTTTATAGCGGATGCTGAATTAGTGTAATGTATAGCTGTTGATATTAAAGTTGCTCCCTCCTGACTAGTGACATAAGGTGCCATTTTAGTTACCTTTCAGGTGCCATGAGAAAACAGAAGAGGTCTGTGTTCCCACTCCAAGAAATCCCTTGCCAATATCCTCTAAAAATCATCTAGTGAATTGATCAAAAGTATTGCCTCAGGCAAGGCTGGTGCATAGTGCCACAGTTCACAAGCAGACTAGGGAGGGCATCTCCTTTCTACAGAGAAACAAACCACAGAACAGACTGCCCAAGCCAGCATCAGGGCTTTAGTGTCAATGTGAAGGGCAAAAGGATAGATAATGCAAATTTTGGTTAATACACATTTGAAAACAAAGGAAACTAAAGGACAGAGACTTGAGACTTTAATTGAGGCGCATTTGTTTACTGCCTATTTTCCCTTCAATCAGGAACAAAGCCTAACAAACTTGTTTTTTGCAACCAGGATAGAAATGAGAGAAATCATGTTTCACTAAAGCAATCAGTATTTGGATATAGGTCTCTGTTACTAATATATATACTCAAACCTGGCTCAGACTGCTGGGGGCTAGAACTTGCCTCTTTGGCTGTTCATAAGGAAAGAAATGTGCTCTCTAACAGGCTCTTCATGGATAATCGTCTCCACCAGAAGGACCATAACCACAGCTGAAATTAACTGAGATCATTTTGGACAGTTTTTGGGGCCTCATAGGAAGCGGAATAGGTGGTGAAATGCAAGTCTGCTTCTCTTTGTTAGTATAGTCCCTCCATACACCCTCTGTGTACTTGTACAAGGTAAATCAAACTTTTAATTCTCACTTGGGTCATCATCATCATCAAATTGTAGGGATACACTGGTGGGGTAATAAAAATATTCATTGCTGATGCCACTATTTTCTAATAAAACTGAAGGTTGCCTCCAACTAACTGGGAGTTGTGACAAGCAAAAAACAGAAAAAAAAGACTGGAAGCCAATTTTTATATAGATACATATATATATATACATACACAAGCATATATATATACAACATTGCTGTATGCAGTCCAAAAATTGCCTAGAGGTGCTAGCAGTAATTCTGGTTGGGTTTTTTTTTATCATTAGGAATAGTCAAAGACTTCTATTTTTAGTTTGCCTAGCGTACCACATCTTCTATCACGGTTACTCCAAAAATTTCTTTGGTGTAATTTTGGTTTTGTAGTTTTGAAAGGAAGAAAAACTTTCATTCCTTTAATAGGAAATCTCCAGCTGAAATAAAAAGCCAGTGGGATCTGTTTCTCCTGTTCCCCAGCTGAACTAGGAATTCCAAGGTCATCTAAAAATTCTTCCTTATCTGAAGATGTAGGATTGGACAAACAAAAAATTAGAATGCATTCAAAATATCATTTCTTCACAGGAATAAAAGGTCTATGAAATGAAAACTACATATCTGAAACTGTCTGAGTCTGCCTCTGTTGCTATGCCCATAAAAGTACTAAGTACTTCTAGCACAGAAAAAGGGATTAGGACACACATTAGAAACTGTAGTAGTTAAAAGTAAAAAAAGCCTTTTGTGCCATTTCCCAGTCTCTTTTTGGCACTGTGATCTGGTTTACATTTTGTTCAGTGATTGTGATAACAGTTCTGAGTACAAAGAGAAACTGGGATCTACACTTAAAAAATAAGAACAACTCCCAAAATAGAATGTGACAAAATTGCCTTCCAATTCAGGCATCTGCACCTGAACCTGAAGCCCTAGACTCCCTTTACAGCTGGTTCTGCATCCCTGCATAAGAATTACCTGTTATAATAAAGGAATGCAGAGATTTCAGCATGCTGGGAGAAGTTTGATAACTGGAAAAAACAAGCTCTCTTAATTTACATGAAAAATAATTGCAGCCACTAAAAAGGTGAATGAAAACCATTATATGACCATGGCTCATCTAGGTCTCTGTCTTTTCTTTTTCTCACAGGCTATTCTCAAATTTCTTTAATTCATGTTTAGCACTTCTTCTTTGAACATTGGCTCCTGCTTTCTTTAATAACAAACACATTTAGGCAGGATTAAAGAGAATAATAATTTATTTCTTTTTTAGTATGTCACATGGCCCTGACCCTTTCCAAATTAAACCATATAAAAGTTAGAGAGTCTAGAGGAGGTGGCCAAACACTGGCTAAGTCACATAATTAAGCTATGTTATTTTTCGTCTTGCTGTTACCATATTTCCTCCAAATGTAATTAAAAATGGATATGAGCATGAAATCCAATATAATTTAGTAGACCTCTTTCTCAAACAGATCTGCATGTAGTTTGAGGCAAAAGCTTTCAGATTAATTAATAAAGCAAATGCTTTTAGTTTCATGAGATTTTTTCACTTCCTTATAAACGGTCTGCCTGTTGAGTAGACAAGAAATACTGTATTTTCTCTCCACCATAGAAGATTTGGTAGTAATTGCATCTGCGGGAATAAAATTTATCATGTTTGCACAGGGGATATATGCCATTTAACATGCAAAAAACATAAGATGGTATTGGCTTCTAATATAAAAACTAACTATTCTTACTGATATTATGAAAATCATTCATTTCTCTTTTGCAATGGAACATGAAATTTATAGGCTGGAAGCTTGGAAAGCACAACGGTAGTATGGCTGAATACGTTTAATCTAACGTAGATAGGTAGAAGCTACATAGAGAAAAAATCCAGGTCTTTACCCCAACGATTCTATGCTTAAATCATCTTTAAACCATTTTCATCCTAGTACTGGGAAGTGCAAGCACCATTGGAAGATCTGGGTAAAAATCAGCCATAGAATAGATGGTCCTATAAATTGACATTCATGGATAAATCATTTATATGATATCTTCTTGGAAGAACCATATAAGTGCCACATAAATATTAAGTATATCCTTCTTTGCAAGTAACAGAAACAATCTTAGCCACAGGCTACCTACAGTCTGTAATTAGGTCATCTGATGAAAGAAGAGAAAGACACATTTTTTAAATTCAGATGTTTCTTGGTCTTACTAGTAATAATGGTCATTATCCTACCTGCTGACAAAGAACAGTGTTTTACAGGCATTAATAATTAATTATTATTACAGGCATTACAGGGGTGTTTAAGGAAGTATTTAATGGAAAAAGAAATACACACATTTTTGATTGAGACCTCCTCCCAAACACAGACAAGAGACTGTCACAACACAACTGACCATCTGACAGCACCTGTTGATTGCACAGGGATTTGAAAGTATAAATTACATGCCATGGAACAGAAAAGGTGGAATGGAGTAAAATGAAAGGAAGAACTGATTTGAAAATAGGTGGTAGATATGATGGTTAAATGCTCTCCATCTTCCCTGTACTACTGTCAACAAGATCAGGGCAAACTACAGTAAAACAATTAAAAACCCGCTGTTAAAGATACATCTTAAACCTATGAAATGCTTTTTCTTTAAATGCCTTTTGGCAGATAAAATAGCTGAAAGGCTAAGGAGCTGAAAAGAGAATGCACCACAGAAATGTTGGTGTTTCCACAAAGTCAATAATTGGTTAGATTTGTTGAAATTATTTTATTGCTTTTAAGGACTCTTATTGCTCCTAAGAAGTTAGTGAAAGATCATAGAATCATAGAATGGTTAGGGTTGGAAAGGACCTTAAGATCATCTAGTTCCAATCCCCCTGCCAAGGGCAGGGACACCTCACATCAAACCATGCCTTCCAAGGCTCTGTCAAAGCTGGCTTTGAACACCGCCAGGGATGGAGCATTCACAACTTCCCTGGACAACCCATTCCAGTGCCTCAAACCTTCAACTTAGTCAAATCTTCACAAGACCAAAAAAACTTTTCACGTTTGTAGCATGAGAAGATGTAACCTGACAGTCTGTGGGAGTTCCCAGGAGTTTCTCATCTCATGGGGCTTTTGTTTATTTACGGAAATGACTCAAGAAGTATTCTATATGGTTGTCTTCATTATTAATTATTTTTCCACATGCAATATTGTTCTGTTTCCCTTCATCTATTTTTCTTAAAGCTTTCAGAGATGCTTTGGATGATGGGCTAAACCCAAACTTTAATTAGTCTTTGAACATAAATGCTTTGCTTCACTCAGTAGGCTTAAAAAGGGGAGGCTTCCATCTTGCATCATTCATTTCCTTAAAATAATTACTGAAATGAAATTCCAAGTTTATCAACACCCATAAATTGTCTCCTTTCCGAGCTAAAAATAAAGCAAAAGTAGAGGAACTGGCAGTGCTATTTCT
Source organism: Psilopsiagon aymara (assembly GCA_024733675.1). Taxonomy (NCBI): domain Eukaryota; kingdom Metazoa; phylum Chordata; class Aves; order Psittaciformes; family Psittacidae; genus Psilopsiagon; species Psilopsiagon aymara. The sequence continues at coordinate 6,162 of JANRGW010019784.1, read as the reverse complement.
CCAGTCCATAGCTCCATACCAGGCCAAGTCCTAATGGTCAGCTGAGTTGTACAATACAGGGTGGCTCCTGAAGTAGATCTAGAACATGCAATTGTAAAATACTTACAGCTCTACAACCCATATTAGATACTGACTTGGCCTCAGGGCAAGATCTGAGTGAATTTTCTTCCTTTGATGCATTCTTGCTCTTACAAGAAGCAAAACTGGTAAGCAGTGAGGAGTGTAGCTGTATACTCAAATGGACACCTGCATCTGGATGCTCTGAAGACCAAGAGTGCTGGGTTCCTTCTTATTTTACCAAAGTGTCCAAAAATGTTGGAGCTTTAGTCTTACCAGGTCACATTTTGAAGAACTGAAAAGCAAGTATTTTCCTTTAGGTTTGTTTTTTTTTTTAGTTAGGAGAACCATTTAGGATCCCTATAAGATAGAAAAAGCTAAATGAGAGCTTTCAAATAAAACAGCTTATTTCAGAAATAACAACATATCAGTATGGCTGCGGCATGGTTAACAATGTTACAAAATATGCAGTCTTATTTTATGAAAAGCCTGTAAGAGCAGTGCATCCTTATCTGTGATAACCTGGCAACTGCAGTTACAAGTTTCCCACATTACCTCATTAATAATCTGTAGTCATGTACAAAGCTGTTATTTCCAATGGCTATTTCCAACAGGACTTTAAGGAAACTACAAGATGTGACAGTCCTCTGTCCCTTCATGTTATTTACTGGAGCTGGCTGAGACAACAGGATTATTGGAATATCCAGTAAGCTGCATAAATAGTTCCCCAGTTGATGCAGAGATTCAAAATATTAAAAACTATAGAACAAACTGGATTGGAAGAAAATTATCAAATAAAATCATCAGGATTTTCCATTTAAAAACCTGAGCCATCACTGATTTTTCAGATTGAAAAGTGACCAGCTCTATCTCTTAGTCAGGCTTCCATTTTAGCATCATTGAAAATGGACCAACCAAGTAGCTCCAGTCCTTGATATCAGTTCATTCTGCTTCAGCCAAACTGAGCTGTAATGCACCACAAGAAAAGCACCCACATAATTCAGGTACCTCAATACTTTTCGGATTCTGTCTGTTCATATCATAGCCCCAACACTACCGCTGATGCATTTTGTTCAAGATCTTTATTTCTTAATTTTGTTTTTTTTTTCTTGAGTGAATAATTAGGTAACACATTTGTTTTGGGAAATGTATAATTTCAGTGTAGGACACAGCAGCTGCTGGTATTAGCGCAGCATGGCAACAGCAATACCTATCTGCAACAAAACATCTGCCAGAGCATTTCCCAAAGAGCAGCCCACTTAAATGAGATGCCAAGCAAGCACACCAGCTGTATGCTGAGGCCCTGTTCACAGAATTTTGGAATGAAGGGAGCTGTTAGGTTTGCTTTGGGCTGTTTTTTCAGAAACTTAAGCACACTAGGTGAACTTGAGTCCTGTTATAAGCTGATATGCTCTGCAGCTGAGTTTCCTTAACACTCATTTAGATTTCTTCCAACAAAACAGAAAAGTATAGCTCTGGAATTTGTCCCAGCAGTTAGACCACTGTATGTTATGGAAAGAGCATAACAATATGCTCTTTCAATAATACAAGCAGCAATGGGATAAATCTCAGTCTGTTATTATGCCTCTATTTAAAGGAAAAGCTAAGGTAACCAGGATTATAGGCAGAGAAAAGAGAAATGAAAGGAATGAGACAATTCCATAGTAAAGAACATAGCAAAAGAGTATGTCATGACAGATGGATATATGTAGGATAGTGTCATGGGTTCAGCAGTAGCAGTCATTTTTCTCCTTCTTAGTAGCTGGTGCAGCGCTGTGTTTTTAACTTGTGGCCTGAGAACAGCGCTGATAACACCAATGTTTTAGTTACTGTCTAGTACATCCCTACTTTTACTTAACATTGATTTCCTGCAAAATTATGTTGCTGATAGACGAGGAAATATCTGTGGAAAGTTGAGCTAAGCACTTCAATGTCACTCAAGCCTACATTAACCTACAGGTGAAATATCTTGAGAAGTGAAAATGAAGTAAATCAGACTTTGTGTGGTTAATCACAATATAATGACAACACATAAAAATGTGATTACAGAGATAAATAATGAAAGCTTCCACAAAATTCTGGGCCAAAATCTAGATCTTTTCTAGACATTTCTGTACCAAAAGGTCCCAGTTTTAGGGTCCAGTAAAGATTAACTTAGTGAAAGACAAAAAAAATCAAACTTTATATTCATTTTATTTGGAGTATTCACTAACCTAGGGAGGTTTTCAGACCCAGGAAAAGTGAAAGGCTGTGCAGACCACCCCCAGCTGCAATTTGTCGTTGTTTTCTGTTCTCTGATTAAAAAGGACTGTGGGCAGATAGGCAGAGATCTAGATGTACCTCTGCCCTACTGAGGAGCTATAGCTGCTCTGATAACCCCGGCCAGGCACAGATACATGTGTAATCCCTCCTTCCCACTGCCAGTGGCAAAGCCCTGCAGAAGGTTGGGGTGGCTAGAAACAGGAGGGTTTGGGGGACCCAATGTGTGCTCACAGTTTCTGCCCTCATCCTCTACTTCCAGCAGGGGCATGGACTCACCGACAGCACAGGGCTTGAGCTGCTCCTTCAGTTTCCCTTTCCATACCCCTGTGGTCCTCCTAAATGTCACTATTTCCCACCAGAATAAATAGAAAAGTCTAAATTAATGCCTCATTGAGAAAGGCAGCATTGCTTTTTAAGGAAACACTTTGGCTTCATCACTGGTAGTTTTATTAGCTAGCTTTATTCTTCTAAAAGAGGTGTTTAGTGGAATATCAGTCTGTCCCTTTCTTTTCAATTTTCATTAAGAAACAAAGCTTATCAAGAGATGTAATACCTCCTGACATAAAACAAACATAAATAATCAGATACTCTTCTAGGAGATACTCTCCTTTGTCTCACTGACGCCTGTGAGCCCCCTCATTTGTCAATCCCAACAGTACTACAGATTTTGACTTAGGCAGCATTGTGATTCCTGAACTTTTATAAACAGCCACTTCCAGTAAAGGAGAGCAGGGGAAAGTCTGAAAATCCTTAACTCTTTTACTGTACTATTTTTTATTCTAGAGTGTGACTAAGGCGTAATTAAAGGTCACAATCAGAAATACAAAAGCAAGAGTGTTTTCTCATTTTTGAAGAGAAAACCTGCAGGATTCTTTTCCATACAGGAGCCCCTTATTTGAGTGCACAAGAAGGAGGATAGAAACAGCTGAAGTGAAGGAAAAAATGGAAAGGAGTAGTTTGTCAGTACCACCATATTTTGTTCTAATATCTTCCAAGTCTTTAATTTCCTTTGTCATTTGGTGCCTATCAGTGTAAAATGGAAGTCTTATGTTCCCACAGAATGGACTTAATTAACCCAGATTTCAGTATGTACATGTGTGCGCAAATGTGGACCTTTGCATGTCGGAGCCAAGTGTGCCCTTGTATTAGTTGTTGACTGAATGCTGCAACAGTCTGGTGGACCTTTAGTTATGTATTTATCAAGGACTGTGGTGCCTGAATTGAAATTAGAAGTAATTACTTGGTAACAGACTGAATGAATTTACAAGGCAAATTGGTGCTGACAAACCCATGATTCAGGCAGTATTTCTAATTATTGATTTAAGATAGGATCTAATTTGTTTTTAAAAGATAATGGCTTAAGCACAAAATGAATGTAATTATATTTATTATGCCCTGAATTCTCTTGATTAAAATTTCATTTCTTATTTTGTCTTTGGCCAGTAAAACTCCCTATTCATTATTCATTTGGTGACAGTATGCATAGATGAGCTTAGAGGAAAAGAGTTGTGACTTCCTGCTCCATTTTCCAGAACCTGAGCTCAGGTGAGGTTTGTGTAGGCTACATTACATATTCCATGTGAAGGGAATTCGTACTTATTCTTTATGGATTTTTCTCCACACAAGACCACTTCAGATTTTTAAAATAGCCTCTCAACAGCCAGCATGACACATCTTCTTCTGCTCCCTGACCTTCCCAAAAGAAAAATTAAGGACAGCATAACAAAATGAAGGAAAGAGTTAATGAACATAGCTGGCTTTATTTGTACATTATGACACTGAAAATTAATAATTATGGAAGAGATACTTTTTTTCAGGCCATTTTGGTTCCCTAAAATATGTTACCTCCTTTGTTTCTATCCTGGTAGAGTTCTTTTTCAAACCAGTTGGAATACATACAAAGAGAAAACCTTATAGTCTTGAAGGGGGAGTTGTTGTTTTGCATCAACTTAGATGAGCATTGTTGAGTGGGCTTTGGAAAACACAAGCTCTTTCCTACCTGGGGAAGTGTAGCTCTTCAATTCCAAGGCTCAGGGATGGCTCTCTTGGTTTACATCATACAGGAAAACATGGAAGTGTAATGTCAGAAGTGAACAAAATAAAAGCGTAGTAAGGAGGATAGTATTAATATCAGAATTCTTCCACTACTGCCCAAGTACCTTAGCTTCTGAAATAAATTTAATCCTGGCATGAATAAAAGTAGCACCTACTGAAGTCAGTAGGACATTTGCTGTTTATGCTAGGACTCTGCTGAAAGTTTGTTTCTTATCATTTGCATTTTTCACATCAGTAGATTAAAATGCGAGGGAAGGTAAGGAAAATTGTAGGGAGGAAAGGTAAAAAGACAAGTATGGTACAAAATTATTTGGGTTTGGCTGGTGGTGAGCAGTTGTATTGACCACCACTTGTGTTTATTGTTCTTTTTCCATTTAGTTTTATATTCTCTCCCCTTGTTATTTCCCTCATCATTACTATTATTGGTTGTAGCAGTAGTTTTATATTATATCTTAGTTATTGGATGTTCTCAGTTCTTACCTGGGGTTTACATTCTTTTGATTTTCCACCCCATCTGTCCCGGATTCAGTAGTAGCAGTCATTTTTAATCCTTCTTAGTAGCTGGTGCAGTGCTGTGGTTTTGACTTTCAGCCTGTGAACAGCACTGATAACACCAATGGTTTTAGTTACTGCTCCAATGTCTCATCTGACCAAGGACTTTCTGAGTCTCATGCTCTGCCAGGGAGGAGGGGAAGCCAGGAGGAAGCAGAGAAAGGGCACCTGACCCAAACAAGCCAAAGAGGAATTCCATACCACAGCACATCATGGCCAGGATGTGAAAACTTGAGGCAGGGACCCAGAAGGAAGGGTTCACTGCTTGGTTGGGCTAGCATTCAGCCAGCGGGTGGTGAGTGGTTGTAATCTCTTCCTTGTATTTCTCTTGTCATTATTGCTGCTGGTGGTAGCAGCAGTGGTTTGTGTTATACCTCAGTTGCTGGACGGTTCTTATCTCAACCAGTGGGAGTTGCATTCTTTGGATTCTATTCTCCATCCCTCCGGGAGTGGGGGGAGGAAAGAGGGAGGATCTAATGAACTGTGTGGCTAATTTACAGCTGGGCTTAAACCATGACAGTTCTTTTTGGCATCTAACATGGGGCACAAAGAATTGATATAATGACAGAATTAATAGTCACTCGTCACAATGCTGGTTTGTTGGCTCTCAAAGTTGTTGCTCTTAATCTCACAGTTTCAGCATGTTGTACCTTACTTACAGCTGCTATTTGCTGTCTTAGTGTTTACTAGATGGGGAGCTTGGGCTAAGGTTCTTGTTTCATTGTGCTTTATGGCAATGACTTGTAATATGGGTGGGCTCTGGCAGCAGAGTGGAATGGATGTGGCTGTGGACTTGTACCTGGCTGTCCCGCTGCTCTTCACGGTCTTGGCCCTCGTCCTCACCTCTGTCTTTGTGAGGATGTGGGGAGCTGGGGGGGAGCAGTCCTGGGAGCCATCGGCAGCCAAACCAGACAGGGAGAATGGCCAAGGGGACCAGGAGGACAGGAGGGAGAGGCTGCCGGTGGAGGCGATTGAGGCGATTGAGGAGGGGAAGGAAACGGCTGCCAAGCAGCAGGAGGAGGCTCTGGGGGAGCCGAACCCCATGGCCGAGCCCAGCCCTGTGGCAGCTGAAAACATCCTCCGGCAGCCACCTGTCGAGCCCGAGCCCCAGGAGGATGCAGGAGACCAGGCAGTGATTCCCAGCAATGCAGAGGAGGATGATCCGGACTCAGACAAAGGGCAGCTGGTGGTGAGAGAGCCGGCAAGCACAGCAGCTACACCAGCCCCAGGGACAAG
>JANRGW010019778.1:0-17440 GCA_024733675.1 Psilopsiagon aymara | reverse complement strand
TGCTTCCTCCCGGCTCCCCCTCCTCCCTGGCAGAGCATGAGGCTCAGAAAGTCCTTGGCCAGACCAAAACGTACTAATCAGTAACTAAAACATTGGTGTTATCAGCGCTGTTTTCAGGCCACAAGTCAAAAACATAGCACTGCACCAACTACTAAGAAGGAGAAAAATGACTGCTACTGCTGAACCCATGCCAAGGTGGAACTTCCTGTGTTCAAGCTTATTCCAATTGCCTCTTGTCCTATCACTTGACGTCGCTGAAAAGGGTCTGGCCCCATCCTCTTGATACCCTCTCTTCAGATACTTACATACATTGCTCAGATGCCCCCTGAGCCTTATCTTTGAGCTGAACAGGCCCAGCTCCCTCAGCATTTCCTCATCAGAGGTGCCTCAGGCTCTTAATCATTCTAGTAGCTCTTTGCTGGACTTGCCTCTGGAGTTCAATCTCTCTCTTGTACTTGGAAGGCCAGAACTGGACACAGCTCTCCAACTGAGGCTTCACCAGTGCTGAGCAAAAAGGCAAGATCACCCTGCTTGACCAGTTGGCCGTGCTTTTCCTAATGCATCCCAGGATACCATTTGACCTCTTGGACACAAGGCTGCATTGCTGGCTTATGGGCTTGTCTACCAGGACCCCAGGTCCTTCTCTGCAAAGCTACTTTCCATCAGGTCAGCCCTCATCCTTTACTGTTGCCTGGGGTTATTTCTCTCCAGGTCCAGGACCCTGCACTTACCTTTGTTGAGTTTCAAAAGATTTCTCTCTATCTCTCTAGCCTGTCAAGATCTTTCTGAATGACAGTACAGCACTCTGGGTATGAGGCATTCCTCCCAGTTTTGTACTATCAGCAAACTTCCTGAGGAGACACTATGCATTTATCTAAGTCACTGATGAATAAGTTAATACTGGAGCCAGCATTGACCTTTGGGGTGCACTGTTAGCTACAATTAGACATGGTGCCACAGATCACAACAATCTGAGACCTACCATTCATCCGGTTCTCAACCACCTTACTGTCCACATGTCCAGCTTGCCTGTGACAATACCATTGAAAACAATGTCAAAAGCGTGGCTGAAGCCCAGGCAAAGAATATCCACAGCTTTCCTGTCATTAACTAGGCAGTTGTCCCATTATAGAAGGCAATCATGCTGGTTAAGCATGGCTTCTCTTTGCTGAATCCATGCTGACTACCCCTGAACAGTTTGTCTTCCATGTGCTTAAAGATGGCCTCGAGGGTAAGCCATTTCATCACTTTTCCAGGGACTGAGGTGCTGCTGACTGGCCTGCAGGTCCCAGTATCCTTTTCCTTTCCCTTTTCAAGACTGGGATGACAGTATAAATATATATATGAGTTCTATATCTAACTTTAAAAGATAGAATCTATAAAATATCTTGATATGTCATTTTCATAAGTAGCTGTGTGCATGAAGAATATACTTCAATTACTTCTGACCTGGCCCATTTTTACTTTCCTTCTTAAAGACTTAATTTATATTTTTAAAATATCTAATATCCGTTGAGAATTTTGCTGTTTGGTAGAACCATATCCAACCTTCCTCCTTCTAGTTGGAAAGCTATTAATATTTCTGGCTGTTGCAAATATATCTTGTTGCTACTATTTGCGTACAAAAATATAAGCATATGCAACCCAGAAGTCCAGAATTATTCTGGTGTTCTGTCTTAACCCCAGTTGGCAGCTAAGCACCACACAGCTGCTGACCCACTCCCCAGCAATGGGATACTGGAGAGAATCAGAGAGTAGAAGTGCAAAACCTCATGGGCTGATATAAATGCAATTTAATAGATAGAGCAAAAACCACATGTGCAAGCAAAGGAAAATAAGAAATTCATTTACTATTTTCCCGACAGATGTTCAGCCATCTCCAGGAAAGCATGGCTCCATGATGTGTAGCAGTTACCTGGCAGAAAAATTGCCATTAACTATGAACATACCAGCCACGTACTCCCTTTTTCCTACAGATTCTATTGCTGAGCGTGACACCTTATGGTACAGAATATCCCTTAGTTCAGTTGTGGTCAGCTGTCCTGGGTGTATTCTCTCCCCATTTCCAGTGTACCCGCAGCCAACTAACTAGCAGGGCAGTGTGAGAAGCAGGAAAGACCTTAAGAACTGCTCAGCAACAGCTAAAACATCCTTGTTTTTCCAACACTGTTTCCAGCAGAAATCCAAAACATGGCCACATTCTAGCTACTATGATAAAAATTAACTCTATTCCAGCCAAAACCAGTTCATCTGTAAAACCATCAGATTTTTCTGCCTTTATCATAAGAAACATTGTGATGTTCAATTTTGTGGACATGTAGAAGTTTCAGAGAATCACCAAATGATGATCTAAAGAAGAAAAATTTCATAATTGTAAATAATGATGGCTAAGGCTATGTGTGGCTTTTGGCAGTCAAAAGGAAAAGGGTGTTAGTGATGGAATGCTTCAGATACTTAGTTAAAGCTAGAATTTTATGTCATTCTAGATATCGAGTGAAATACTGATGTTGGTTCAGATTTGTAGCAACTTTATATGATGAACATGTTTATCAATTTGCAGAGTTAGAGAGAAGATGTTTAAAATGGTGCAATGTTCAGCCATCTGTAATATTGCCTTAACAGTCTGTCTCTGCCAGAGATTCTGTCTTCTAAATTAAATTCCTCCATCACCTCTGCAATGCCTGTATATGTTGCTAAACACCATTGGCTGAAAAGAATGCAAAAAAAAGATAATCATACTTAGAATTTGCTAGCCATATTTTAATGAATTTATAGAAAGTATTTTTATATTGTAAATTTACAGAAAGGAAATCAGATTCATCCAAAGAAAGCAGAAGATTGGTGGCTTCTGGGAATGCTCTCTTTAATTTTTTGAGACGGCTTCTAACTCTCATCTTATACAAATCTTTCTCCCTTTAGAATTAGGACTATAATAACATTTTTGCTCTTAGATGATGTAAAACTGGTAGAAAATAAATTGCTTTAGTGGTCTTTGAATATACTAAATAAAATATTTTTTTTCATGCTTTACTAGAAGATCTATTATTAATGATACTGGAGTTCTGTTTCTGATTACTTTCCCATTGCTTATGTGTTCAGTGCAATGACTTTCTAAAAACTTCTTTATTAACTACTTCTCATCCTAGCCATGCTAATTATTTTGTGTTGAGATTCAAGTGTTTACTGGTAAAATAGTTTTTATAATTTACAACAGAGTCCTTTTCTGTAAATCTTAACAGAAGTAAATTCCTTTGGTTCAACAGTAGCTATTAAACATGATAGCTTGCTTAGGCTGAAAACCACATTTACAATCTCCAGCTGCGTAGAATATCTATAAGTGTATATTGAAGGCTTTTAAGTCAGAACCCTGTTAGCCTTACAGTTCCTCAGCTTCTGTCTGTTTCTCTTTGTGTACTAGCTGATATTCCAACCTTTACAACTGTGTTAATAATAAATATGTTTTTACACTCCTGAAGGAGTAAAACTCTTATTTCAAAGCTGTCATTCCTCAAGGAAAAACATTTTTATAGTAAGTGCTTTTAAGCAACTGACACTAATTTTGTTGTATATTTTCTACTTTTTGTAAATATTAGAAAATATTACCAAACACGTAACTGTAATTAACTACTGATAAGATGACCATAGTTAACAATAATTGACATTGAAGTTTATTAAAGCACAATTTAAATAAGGAAAAGAGTGGCATTCAATATTACCTGTTAATAGAACCTTCAGAACAAGTAAAAAAGAAATAAATTAATTAGGGGTAAGAACTAAAGAAAACTTGAAATTAGTTATTAGTTCTTAATTGAATTGACTGTTTTATATAGGATTCTTCAGTGCAGTACTTTGATCCATGACCAGCACCAACAAGAAGGGTCTATGCACCAAAGGAAGGTAGATCCTTGCATTAAGGATCTTTAATTTATGAAACATACAAATTGATGTGATCCTGCCCATCTACTCTGCTCTTGTGCAACCTCACTTGGAGTACTGTGTGCAGTTCTGGTGTCCTCAACAGAAAAAGGACATGAAGCTGTTGGATCAAGTCCAGAGGAGATCCATGAGGATGATCAGAGGGCTGGAGCACCTCCAATACAAAGACAGGCTGAGAAAGCTGTGTCCGTTCAGCCTGGAGAAGAGGAGGCTGCATTGAGACGTCATAGCAGCCTTCCAGTATCTGAAAGGGGCCTACAGGGGTGCTGGGGAGGGACACTTCATTAGGGAGTGAAGTGGTAGGACAAAGGTAATGGGTTCAAACTAAATAGGGGAAGTTTAGGTTAGATATAAGGAAGAAATTCTTTACTCTGAGGGTGCTGAGGCCCTAGAATAGGTTGCCCAAAGAAGTGGTAAATACTCCATCCCTGGCAGCGCTCAAGGCCAGGTTGGAGGGAGTCTTGGGTGGCATGGTTCAGTGTGAGGTGTCCCTGCCCATGGGAGGGGGGTTGGAATTAGATGATCTTAAGGTCCTTTCCAACCCTAAATATTCTACAGTTCTGTGATTAATAAAATCAGATCAGTGGAAGGTAGTAATGGCAAATATTAAAAAGGAAATCAGCACAAAATGATGGTTTGTTTATTTTTTTTTTTAAAGACAGTCTTCACGGTTGTCAGACAACTTTGTTCATCTTAACAGTTCTTCAGTTCTCAGTCTGCAAGCACAGAAAACACAACAGCAGGATTTTTTATTTAATGGTAAGCATTTCATTTTGATTTAGTATGGACATCAGTATGCACTAAGGAGTATACATCCAAGGGTTCCTAAACTTCAAAATTCACAAATCTAAGTCTAATTTGCACTTTAGAGGAGGAACATGAAGGACTTCAGTCAATATAGTGGTCTTCGTTGTGTTTCTGATAGCTTTTTCTAGTAATTCAGTCACATATCTCATTTGCATGAAGTTTCTTTTATATGTCAGAATTGAGATATGACAAGAAGTATTCACTTTGATTAACAAGTTGAAGATTTTTCTTGACTTTAAATGAAGACACTGCTTCAAAATGTAATCAGATTTTTAAACTGGGTGGAGATTGAGGTGGGAAAATGCTGTGCAGACATTAGAGCATGGTATGTACAGGCTCATGGACGAAATACCTTGCTACTTCCCAGCATACTTTCTTATTGAATTAGTGTTCACAGTTTTCATTCTAATGAAATAGCATTTATATCTATCCTTTGGAGAATTTATAGTATACCTTGACTGGCCTGAATTTCCTGAAGTAGTCACACAGTGATTTGGAAAATTAACTTTTATTTTGATAGTAGTTTATGTCTAAAATGTGAGCACATGTTTAAGTGACACATGATTTTGTATTTCATATTTTGAGTAGTCTTAATTGGATTTTGGGCTAGTGTGACAGTAGGAGGTGCACATATAGATTAAATAAAGCACAAAATTGATTTAAACATGTTATGGCATTAAAATGGCAGTGTTGTTCTGATTACTGTAAAGATACCACCTTTTCAATGTTTGCCATTTGCTTCATAAAGCATATGCATTCCACATGGAATTAAAGAATGGACATGATGAACCAAAATTGATACTATCGACTAAATTATTAAATTAAATTACATTTCATTGCAATGAGGTTTCAAAAATGAATAGGAAAGGTTAAGCAATCCTAACTGTCTTAGTAAGACCTTACTCTGATAAATAAACCAGATTAAAAACAAAATAGAAATAAAAAAAGGAAAGCAGACAAATCTAAGGCATAATTCTGTGCTCTTTTTCAAATTTAGAATTCTACTGGAACCTATTACTCTCTTTTAGCAAGAACCATTTCAGTCCTGAGATGATATTGCAGAGCTGAGCAGTTTTATTTCAAATTCAGGCCAAAGTTTGATCAGAAAAGTAACTATTATTTTACTAAGGTGAACATGAAGGTCTTCAGCTGAATGGGTGTTTTGGGATCATGCACAAGATGCAATGAATATGAGTAGAATGCAAGTGCAAGACAGGAAAAAGTAAATAATACCACAGCTGCTCTCCTTACAAAAACAGCCTAAGGCTTGTGTTCTAGAGAGGGGTGATGTTTTCTAGGGAGGCTATGAACTCATGCAGTGGAAGAATCTGAATGGAAGTCTACCACACTTCGGACAATAACTCCTGCCATTGAACTAATGAAGTGGAAAGTGTGGGAAAATCAGGGATATGTGAGAAAGAGAAGCTTCCTCTGCAGTTGGACAGGAGTAAATTCCTCTGTTCCAAAAAATAATTCTTAGATGCTTGGCTTCATCAATGAATTCTAGGCAGCAAGTCAGCAGAAGGGAAAATATCGCACAATGCATGTTGTGTACATGACGCCAACATATCTCTTTCAAGTATTTGCCTAGTATCTAGGCTAGACAGGTCCGTATGCTGCATAAAGATGTTGATAAATCTTGTCTGACCAGATAACTTGACTCACAAATTACATACAGACCCTTAGCACTTAATGTAGGGGCACAGATTCTGCAACAGTTTCCCAATGCTCAGGATTTATATTTTTTCAAACTTACTTCGTAATGTGTAGCTCTCTCTCTCAGCTGTGTGTCAAAATGTCTGTATACTTTGATGGCCTTCCATATTCTAAACCTACACAAGTCTAGTTTTGTTCCTGTAGGAACTAGTAACACCACATCATAGACAAAATTACATTTCTGAATCTATCCAATTGTTGAGAAAATACTCCCATATTTGGCAAACACATGGCTTGCTGTGAATAAGTTGGGTATAGTTGCCTCATTATTGTAAATTTCCCATGTGAGCAACAACTATAGTTATCAGCACAAGTTCAAAACCAGTTAAAAATCTGTGAAAGTTATGTTAGAAGTCAAAGTGGGAAATCTTGTTGGGGCAGTGTCCTGTTCTCTTCATTAATCAGAAGTATACCTAGCTCTCACTGTTTGTTCATTGTATACCTGTTCAAGTTCAACTATTTTCTGTAGGATATAATAAGCTGGGTAACATCAATACTGAAGTGTGTATCTTTTTATTCATTGTATTCCAATGAATTGGGTAATGTTCTTGGTTTTATGGTATGCTGTGACTAATTCAAAATTAATATAAGCTAGAACATACAAAATATTCTAAGAAAATGGGAGAAGGGATGATGAAGTATTTTGCAGAATTATTGATTTAATTAATGATTCAGGGTTTGTTTATTTGTTTGACCTATGTTTTAATGATCAGTATTTATTGCAAAAGGACTTGCTGAGAAACTATAAATGTAATTCTGAATTACTCTTTAAATATCCAGTTTCCCTGAAATAAATAAAGATAGCTGAAAAAATAATAATATTTACAAATCAGACTGTGTATGCACCCTGCAATTATTACAGACAAGAGGTATTAAAATACTCTGCAGCCTAAAGTCTGAGGTCCCAACAGAACTGACAATAGTTTCTTAATCAAAAGAAAAATCGGTATCATTAAATGAAAGTTGTAAATTTGCAAAAGAGTCTGAAGTCACATCATAAAGAACAGACAGTCTTCTAAAGTTCATTTGCACTCATTCTTGATGCAACAATGCTAATCCAAATTTCCAACATGTAATATATTGTGTAGGCCATAAACATTGCATACTTACTCTTTCTTCTAAAGTTTCTGATCTTTAGATTTTTCCAGATTATCTCCCAAATATTTTAAGTGTTTCAGCTCTTCTTAAATGAATTGATTACAGAATATTTGCAAATCTGAGTAGAGACACATTCATTTAGTGCTGTGTTAAAAATTAGTGTTTTTTATGTTGTGCTAAAGAGCATGTATTTTGTCGGACAATCTTTTTGCATCTAACTCTGCTTCCTGCACATGAATTTGACTTCAGAATAGTTTGTTTTCAATGACTCTGTATCCTTACCATGAAGTCTATTTTTTTTTTGTCTTTACCACATCACTGAACACAAACATTCAGGTGAGTTAGGGATAAATACAACATCTTTTATAGAGTTCTCTGATGAGTGATACAATAAAGAGGTGAGTTTCACTATTCCTGTTTCACTACTACAGAAAACAGAGCAGAGAAAATGAAATTAATTATCTAAAGTTACACAGTTAGGAATAGAGAGTTAGTCATCCTAGCCCTAGCCTATTGCTGTACACAGTGGCCAAGATACTGTTTATAATCACTGCCTGAAATAATTTTTATTTGAAGTACATCTGCATTTATTGAGGATTTCTCTATTACATTGCCCTATTCTTTCCTTATATTTCTCATTGACTTTTTTAAAGATTTTTTTCATGAAATCTCTATCTCAATTCAGTTAACACAATGCAAGCTCTGGATTTGTAGCTTCTTTGAAGAACTAGTCTAATAGTCAAACAGTGCTGAATAGAGATACAGTATGCAGATGTGAACTGGAATGGGCAACATTTTAGTTAAGTCCATTGGGATGCAGCATGCAACTCCTATTAACGTTAATGAGAATCAAGCTGCTAGATCTCAGTGTGTTGTGCTGAAAATGCTCCCTGACGTGTTTGAAGGAATACCATTTTCATATCAAGTCCTTGTAAATGTGCTGGTGCTGCTCCATAAAGCCTAACATCCTAGAAAAGGATTCCCAGATCTTTCATACTCTGTAGCAAAGATGATCTTTGGGAATTGTTGATTGAATAACTCCACAGCATGCTGTATACATCATTTTTATTGATGAGGAAGTTGTCATATGTGTAGCCTTAGTATAAAGTTGAATGTTCATGGGCTGATTTAAAAGCATTATATTTTTGATTAACCATCAAATTGTCAGGTAGAAGTTAGTTTAATTGAAGCTCTGAAATACACTGTGGGTTTTTTCTCCTGGCTTTATCTGTAAACTTGAAAGACAAAGTCACAGGTCTCTACGAATCCTGGCCAAGTTGCCAGTTGTTCGAATGCTTCATCATAAAATTGTTACTAGTTCTGTTGAAGACAGAAATGGCAGATTTAGTGGGTTAGTTCAGTAGTGACTTGTAGGTAGCCATTAGACAGTGAATCTAATTTACAGTAGTCTGCTTGATTGGGAGAAAAAATTCATTTAGGATGATGAAATTTATATCTCCTCCATTGCATACTTTTAAAAAAATTTTGTGTGGTATGAAGTATCTACACAGTGCATTACATGAGCAACAAGTAGCTAAGAGCTGTATTTACCATGCTTTTAGTCTATATTCCATAAGAGACAATTCTGTAAAGGAATATTTACATACTTGATATAGGATATCGAGTAAAATTGCTTAATACACATATTTCTAATTAATTACATATCAAATAAAAATTTCTGGAAAGTATACAAGACTACAAAATGTTCTGCATCCCTGATGTAAATCTACAAGGTACATAATCACTAAAACATTTCCATTGTAGCTTAGGGCAAGGAATGTTTATGATTCCCTGTAATTCTTCTATCAATATCTGCCTTCTCTTTCACTTTGGAGTATTCAGAATACTGTCATAGAATCGTAGAAGCATAGAATGGTTAGGGTTATAAAGGACTTTAAGATCACATAGTTTGAACTCCCCTCATTCTAGACCATGACACTCAAGGCTCTGTCCGCCCTGGCCTTGAATACTACCAGGGATGGAGCATTTGCCACTTTGGGCAATATGTTCCAGTGCCTCACCTCTATCTCAGTAAAGAACTTCTTCCTTATGGCCAATTCTTTACCCTTTATTTGATTGGCCTATATCATTATCATGAAGTTTTAATGTTGAAAATTAAATGTAATTCAGAACAAATAATTTGATGAATTTCACCTTTCTATCTTTGAAAGTGAGTCATTTCTCAAATTTATTCATTATTCAGAGTGATTCAGTAATTCCTTTAGCAAATAATTCTTGGTGTGTCATTTTAATTGTGAATTATGAATATTACAATCAGTTTGTGCTCTAACTTCTGTGCAGTAACACATGTATTTGACTAACAGAAGCAATTCAGTTTGAATTTCCAACTGTGTTTGATTATAATAGGTGTTAGCAATGTATGCCAGGCAATCAAAATCCAGATATCACATGACTCGTGGTAACTAACCAACCCAGCATGAAGGCAAACTATAAATTTGATAATCAGATGTTCAGTTTAAAATTTACTTTCAGCAAATACTCAAGCAATCAAGCCAAAAGTATACCCAGTAAAGTCAGAACAATTGAGTGCTTTCAGAAAGTGATTGCAAAAAGATAAACTGAATTTGAAGAACAAATAGTCAAGGATACTTCCTTCAATTGTTCTGGGGTTTTGATTTGCTGACTGCCTTGCCATTCTGTTTTTTTTCCTACAGAAATTAAGAATTTAGTGAAGCATCAGAAACTAACAAAGAAATAGCTGAACATCATTAAGGGTATCACTGTTCCTGGGATGAGTAGAGGGGCATTCGTTCCTATGCAGATGTCCAGTTTTTACCTTTTCAAAACTCTTAAGTCATTGAAGTTCTGACATGAGTCTTAGTCACATTAAGGATATATGTGTGCACAGCTCACTAGGAATGAAGTTAGACCAGCTATAAAGTACCTTACTGTGCAGCAGTAGCAAGTAGTTAATATGGATGTCTGCTGTTACAATCCGTAAGTATATCTGGGCATCTCAAAATACCCAGGTGCCCATTATCTGATGTTTAGTGCAAACCGCAGAGGCACCGTTTGCCCAGAGCAAATTATAATCCTATCTGATCCATAGACTGCAAGCTTTGACAAGATGTTTGACCTCCTTGTTCCTCAGCCAGCCCACCTGTGAAATTGATAAAAGCAATTGTGTATAAACAGTCCCCACTGGAAAACCAGATCTGCCACTGGCTTGGGCAACAAATATGGAGGAATAAAGAGCAAATCCATTAAGGTCATCCAATCCTATTTTTCTTTATACTTGAATAACAGAGGCTAAATCTGAACAGTTAATTCATCATATATTCCTAAGTCAAGGAGATTAAAAAATGAGAGATAATACTGAAGTATAATGATTCTCCACCAGGAGATGTAGTGCAATTTCAGTATTTGTGTAAGTCAGATGGATTTTTGCTGCTCACAAATATCCTAGCGTGAGGGATACTGATAGTTTTACAACTGTGTACTCTTTAAAGAAAAACATTAGTGACAGATTTTTCTAAGTTGTAAATATTACCTAATATTAAAAAATAAATCATTTTAAAATATAAGATAAAGATTTTCTTTCATAATTCTTGCAACTTGAACAATAAAAATTTCTTGACAGCCACTCAGGTCTAATAGATTTTCTTTTATTATTTGAAGGCTATAAATTCAGATGTTATACCAGAGATTAGTACACTGCTACTCACTGACTTAAATATACATGTTTTGGATGCTTATTACAATATCTGACATAAGTATTTATCTAATGTGACAATTTAATCTGAAGAAACACTTCTCCATCTGCATTCTAGAGTATATAGTAGCCACATAATTTAAATGAGCCATGTGATTATAATAAATCACTTAATCATTTACTAAAGCTAGCTAAAAGCAATGCAGAGTGTGTAGACAGTGATAATTATTTTGTCTTTCAGTCGGGTTTAGAAGTTCTTCATCTATTGAGGATATGTTACTTGATGTCCTGTTATTGTCTGAGGAATAAAAGAGCACAGCAGACACTAGTGTTGTTTGATTCATGAACTTTTACTTCTTCTTTCAGCTGAGTGTTGAAAGGCTTTTAATAAATATGACTAACAAAAAATGACAGACATTTATGCTGTAGGTAGGAAATATGCCATTCAGTGTCATCTAAAATAGGAAATAATATAAATTACACAAAGTAGTTGAGCAAAGTCTTTTCCATAAATTGATAAAGGTATTGCACAATGTCTCTACTGGTGCCTTTATTTCACTGAAGTCAGCTTTTTGCCTCCTGAAGAGGTGACAGTATTTTTTATGCTACATTCCAATGCATCACCCAAAGATTTGACTCTCAAAACCAAAAGTTTCATATTTCCTTGCAGACATTTCTAAATAACTAAATACTAGCATAATCTTTGTAATAACCTGAATATTTGCTGCTGTAGAAACCTTAAAACAGCAATACTCTGGATCATTTGTTTACTGTTGTCTGCTGATATAACTATTTCAGCATTAAAACCTTTTATATGATCAGAAATACTGCCAAAAATATCTTTTATATTTCAGCAGTAAGAAAAAAATCTTACAGGGTATGTACATTTCACTGCTACACAGGTATATCTGAGTTTAGAAATAGTAGTTATTAGTCTACCTGGACAAAATATTTCAGCGTGGGTTGTAAGGGACTGTCTCAAATCACCCGTATGTTTATCAGAGTTTTAGAATTAAATAAGTAGCTTCCTTCAGCTATGGTGCTAAGTATTTTTTCTAGACTACTTGGATGCACTGACACAGAGCAGTACTTCTAAGAAGTGCGTCACTATGTGGAGAATAAAAGCCATCAAGTCTTCATTTTCTTTTTTATGTAACTTTGAACACACTGTCATTGATTTTAGTCCAGAAGTCCATGCTGTTGTGCACTGAAATGAAATCAAATGAAAAATCATACTGTCAAAGATATTTTCCACAAAATGTAGCTATTAGATTTTCCATTTGTTCTTCACAAAGAAATAATTAGTTTGAGGGAAGTAGCCTTTAATCCCACTTTCTATCCAAAACAGAAGCATCCCCTCCAAAAGCCCAGGAGTAATGTTAACTTACATTCTAAATAGTTAGCTTTTTTCTCTTTCATAGCTTCAACAAATGAAAGATAGTGGAACTGTTCAGTTTAAAACATCAAGCTGATGAAACACTGTAGAAAAGGAGCATTTTTTTCTCCCTGTCCGGAGCATGGGATTTTAGATTTCTGTTAATGAACAGAAAAGCTTTATGCTACAGTTTATTGCTAAGCTTTTTCTAATGCCAGGATAATTGCATTTAAATGTCTTCTTTTTGATGGGTAATACTTAATTCTCTAGGCATAATTTTTAAACAGAACCTAAGTTTTTAAACAGTGCCTAGAGATGGCACAGATGCCAAATATCCCTTCCTCATAAACTGCTGTTCTTTGCCCAGTATATCAGTAAACAGGAGTTTCTGTTCCTTCTAAACAGCTGTGCATAGCTTATTGTTGTAAGGGTGCTGTGCAAGATGGAAGAACAAAATCTGGCAATAGAGCATCCCAGCCTAAAGAATATTGTTGTGGGGGTTTTGTGTATAAAGATAGCTCAAACCCAGAATCTTTGGCTCAGCTGCTACAGTCACTGGAAGAAATTCTGGTACATCTCTGAATTTGAGTTTAAAATTTTATCTCACTCACCTCTCCTGCAATGCCCACCTAAATAAGAATTACAAGTAATTTATTGTTCAAATCACAGATATTGTCCCCACTTCATTTCATTGATTTAGTATATCAAAATGACTTCAGTCATTATGCCCTGATGCATAATAATCCAGTTATTCCCTAAATACGTAATATATTGGTCTGGAAGGAACTGAAATGCTGCTAGGAGCTTCTATGTGGTGTGAGGCTTGCAGAAGCAAAGTCTTTCAGACAAAGTGCTTAATAAAGTAGACACAAGTCTATCATTACTGCCAGAACATAGTATTCAACTTATCCAATTATGTGAAGGCCAATTAGGAATTCAGGTGTTATAAGATCTTGCACTGCTCTTGTAGAGCATCAAATTATTTTCACACAGCAGCTCTCAATTTCAATACTTTAATAATTTTTCAGGTCTTTGTATTTGTAGAACCCCCCAAAGATTAAATAATATGGTTTCATTAAAGGTACTGCAAAAACCCATGTTACCGTCAAGGTGTTAAGTAAGAATAGACTGTGTAACTTTATACACTGTTCATTACATAAATTTCTTATATGATTGCATAATTTAATGTCTTTCCATTCTGGAATGCTGGAGATGGTGTCTACATGTCAGAAAAGAATTGGGTTTGTGTTAGAAAAGCAATCTCATAGGTAGGTATACTTTTTGTGTACTTGCCAGTGAATCAGGATGCTGTGTTTATCACCTTGAATGCTTACTTCTGGTTTCAAGCTTCACTTGCACCGGCATGCAGCTGGCATCATCAACATGCTAACACCTTGAAGCTTGACTTAACTGCTTAAATTTTATGGAAAAAAAAAATTGAAGTTCTCCTTGAAGAAATAGACAAAATATAACAAAACCAAATCTGTTTATAAAGCTCTCTCTTCAGTCTCGGATAGTAGTCCTAGCAAATCTGGCAAGTGCAGACTGCTAGCTGCAGTACCTAACAATTATCTTGTAAATTATGAGGAAAAAAAAAAGAAGTATACATTTTGGGGGTTTTATTTCCTTGTCTCAGCTCATTTGAGACTCATCAGTGCATACAAGCAGTTCTTGCTAGAATTATAATGGGGGCTAGGATTATGCAA
The DNA here is from genome assembly GCA_024733675.1 of Psilopsiagon aymara. NCBI lineage: Eukaryota > Metazoa > Chordata > Aves > Psittaciformes > Psittacidae > Psilopsiagon > Psilopsiagon aymara. Next base: position 3,129 of record JANRGW010019778.1, on the reverse strand, counting down.
CCACCTGAAGAAGAAACAGCTTTCTGCAGAACTGTCTGGCTTGAAAATCCTTTTGTTTTACACTTTGCTGCAAGCATGTACACATTGCAGTACATGTTGTGAGAACTGCCTCTCTACCTTAAGCCCTTCACTTGTCTAAGAAGAAGTTAAAAAAAGAGAGATTTTCACAAATGTGAATGCTTAGAGAAAGAATGTGAATACATATGAGAGCTGGAGCAGGTTTGTTGTAAAACCACGTTTTCCTAACGTTGCTCTGTGTGTGAATGAACTTTGGATAACAGGTTTAAAACAAGTAATGACTGGCTGGCTGCATGGCAATCAAAAGAGCATGTTAGAAGCAGCATACATTTGCCCGGTTTTTGCCCAATCTGTGGGTAGCTGGTACCATAGTTCCATGTCAGCAGTGAAAATAGCATCTAGCTAATTTGCAAGTACAAAATTCATGTGATACTAGGTGACATGATGTTGTGCCTGCCAATTATGCTGCAAAATGTTTATACATGTTTATTATCATTTTTACCATTTTAAGTTTGTGCATTCGTATTTATCTACAACGTTCTCTTGAATAGCACTGAGTGGACATCCATTCGCCTTCACAAGAGGAATAATACATAACTACAAACATTTGAGGCAATAAGAGTAGCAACAAAAGACCAGTTCAAAATAAATTCAAGTTCCCAATCTTTAAAGTAGATTTAGCTTAATTTACATAGCAGTTTGGAGGTCATTAACACATGAAAGAACATACTTATTTGTGTGCAACCATACTCTGTGAATCAATATGCAAAGAAAGAGTATTCTTGGAGCAAAAATTAAAACTAGCCAGTCAGAAGAGTAACCTTTTTGAATCTGGCTAAGAGTCAGTTAGGTTAAGTAATGCATAATAAATATTGAATTACTTTTCATAGTGAATACTTCCTAAGATCCTTCAGGAGATGTGTCAGTTTCAGACTGACATTTGCCTCAATAAAATATTAGTCCATATTGGTAAATAATGAAAAAATTTAAAACAAAAGTTCAACAGCTTATTCATTTTTGCAAAATGTCTGAACAAAGAGCTGAATTTACATTTGCAAGTGTTCCATCAGCTGTATGATTCATGAATAATGGATATTGGAATAGACAGAATATCTCGTTTACCCATTTATGAAAATTCCTTTTTTTTAGAAACCAAAGGGGTTTGTGTTTTTTTGTTTTTTCTTTTTGTTTGTTTGGTTTGTTTTTTGGTTTTGCTTGTTTTGTCTTGTTTTGTTTGTTTGTTTCCTCTGTATTTTCCTTTTGTACACTTGCTTGTCTATTTCTAAGTTATGGCTCAAGGTTTGCAACATATTATAGCCAAAGCCTCATGTAGAAAGTGAACTCAGATATTAATCTTCTTGTATATAAAGAAGCAGAATCCATTACCTTACATTTTTTTTATAAGTAACAGAATACAGCTTCTTGGATTTGTGATCCACTATAACTGTGCCCTTAGATACTTTCCTACTGAACTGTTACTTCCCATTTTGAACTTCAAAAATGTATTGTTTCCTTCTGAGAGAACACATTTAGGATGAGGTTTTTTATTGAATTGAAATTTCTTCTTCTTTTTGGCCATTTCACTAACTTATGAGAAATATTTGAATTGACCACCACTCTCTAAAATAATTAACATCATCTGTGTATAAGTGCAGGCTTTAACTTCCTGTTTTCCAATGTATTAAATGCACATATGCACTTTGACTACTACAATGGTAAAGTTTTTGATAGTGCTACTGATGTACCAATCTAGCTTGAGACACATTTACTAATAATAATTTTTAAGTTCTTGTGTAGTTGTGTAACCTTTTAAAAGTCATCTGATCTAGGTCATATTTTATTCTTTACATCGATTCTGCATCAGATTATATTACATTATGGTATTAACAAAGCTGTTAATCAGATCTGTTATTCCTCTGCTACTCTAAGCCAATAATATAATAAAAGGAGAAACTAGGTCAACACAATTTTAAAGTTCATGCTGACTGATTCTTCTCATCTTATTGTCTGCTAGATGCTTACAGATTGTTTAGAAATTTGCTACAGTATATTTGTGTGCATTAAACTGGTCTGACCATTTTCTGCACGTCTATTTTCTTTGTGTCCCCCAGACCTTTAGATTTCCCACATTGACCATACATTTTCTAAAATAATTGCTATTCTTCAAAGCTAAGATACATGGCAATACAAAATTAAATCTGCCATCTTCTTTCACCCACTTCAAGATATGAATATCCACCAACAGTTTTCTTCACTCTCCAGACATTCTATGTAAATTGTAAATATATTGAAAAGTGAAGGATTTTTAGAGAAGCATGGCAGTTGTAAAATAAGCAGATTTGGAGGCCGGTTTTCTATTCTGTGTGTGATACAGCAAAACAGAGGTTTCCACTGTGTCTCATTTCAAAAGTGAGGTTTATATGCAATCAGAAATAAACTTCTTTTAGTGTTCAAACTTTAAGTAGAGAGATGAGATACAGCAGTTTTCTGTAGGGCTGGTAAAAATTATTTTACTAACTGTGTAGGAGTGATTGTAGGAAAGGGAAAGATAGCATATGATTCAGCAAATGAGAAATTATTTTTTGAGACTATCATTGATGGAGTCTGGATATATCTACGAAGCAGCAATGGTTACCTGGGCGTCTGAATATATCTCTGATGCAGCACTGGTCACCTGAATCCCCAAATTTGCTCTGCCAAAGGGAAGTGTCAGAATTAATTTTACAAATTGACTTGGACATCTTTTCCTGGATAAAATGAATTACTTAAAAAATTAGAATGGGCTATGGGTGCCTATTTAGAGTGTGCTGGGTCATTACCCTAAGGATAGCTGGGAGAAATGTTGGGTCTGAAAAGCTTTGAATTCAGACTCAAGGTATCTGTTCCTTGTTTCCTGGAGATTTCAGCAAGGCTGAATATTCTAGCAGAAAACATGGTACCATGCACCATATAACCCTTTCACTAAAGATGTTTACAATTAGTGAATTACCTTTCTTATTACTGGATGTCGTAGTTTAGGCTGTAAATCAGACATGCAGTTTGCCACATGGAGAATCGAAAGAATGCAACTCCCACAGGTTGAGATAAGAACAGTTTAGTAACTAAGGTATA
>JANRGW010019777.1:0-79817 GCA_024733675.1 Psilopsiagon aymara | reverse complement strand
ATCTCCTCCCGCCCTCCTTCCCTCCACGCTGGTTGCCCTCTGGAGTTTCCTGGTGATTATTATTGCTGAAAAGCATGTGCTAATGAAGCCGAAGCTATTATCAGGGAATGAAGGAAGCAGAGTGGAGACTTCCTGTGTTTGCTCATTCCTTGGGATTATTAGCTTGCTCTTGTTTGGAGTGTGACTGTCCCAGGTAAATCACAGCCCAGGCATTCCAGGCCTGCCTAAGTTGATTTCAGTCACTTTGCTGCACCTAATACCAGTGCAGCACAACTGAGAGGGAGTGAAAGCCAGTTGGAAGATTTGTCCCTGGTCCAACAGAAAGGGCAAAAGACCAAGAAGAAGCTGGCTGCTAGCAGAAGCCTGTTCTACTTATTGTGAAAGAAGGGATTCCATTTCGTAGAGGCACATATTTGATTTCTGAGTCAATCCATTGTCCTTTCCTTAAACCATCATACCAAACTGCGTGCTAGTCTACGTACCGTTGCATGTGTGGAAGCTTAGTAAAGACGGATGCCTCATAGGGGCAGAAGTGGCAAAACTATGCATAAAGAAGAAGAAATGTGGAAGAAAACATCAACTTGCATAAAATAAACCACAGGCGTTCTCATTTATGTGCCATCTGTGATGAAACTCCCACTAGCTGAAAAATAAATTCACATATTATTGCCCAGGGTATCATTTATAGCAATGTTCTTGGTGTCTAACTCTTTATTCGGCCTGTCCTAAAGACAGTATTATTCCTCACTTTGGCAGGGACTTCCTGTGGATGTTGCTTGGATTGTACATTCAGCCCTGTGTGGAATATTCATTAGTGTTCATAGAAAATCAGTAGAAAACATATATTTTTTTAATATATACTTACATATTATGTCAAAGACACAAATAAAACTTGATTTAAAAGTACTGTAGTTTTGCTTGGGAGTATTCTATTAATTTTTATGTTCAGTTGAATAAAACCCGAAGTAGTTTTATAAATGAGCTACATTTGATGTTGGCTAAAGTGCTTGGGGTAAAGAAGTGGCCTTATAGAAGGCTCTGGGAGTACTGTCATTGACATTCGTGGGACCAGGACATCACCTAAGATGCAAAATCTGTAACATTAATCAGTTTGTAACCATGCCTCCTATCTCTGTGAAAACAGAAAATTGAGAAGACTTTAACTGTAAAATAAAATAAATAGGATAAAATAAAACATGCATCAAACCAGAAAGTCTGATTCAGTTCTTGGTTTCACCAGAGTCACTGACAAAGCTTTAGCTGACACTGCATTTCAAGTTCAAATCTAGATCTTTGCATGGCTGTCATATATGTCAGATAAGGCATCTGCAAGCCACCCTTTCCCACAGTCTACTTCATGCTAATGAAATTAATATTCCAATACTACTTCTTAGGAGGAGTCATTTGGTTTCAAAGTGACCTCACCTGCACTGTTTCCAGTCTGGGTAGTGTCTGACACAAACTTATGGATCATATAGATATTTGATTTTTTTTTTAAATGATATTTTTGTTTTGGTATCTTCGGAGGTTAAAAATAGACAAGAATACTGCAAAAAGGACTCCTTGGTTATCCTTAAATTTTCCAGCAAAGTTATAAAACCTTGCAAGGCTTATAATGAAAGTTATAATGAAAACTCTACACTGACCTTAATGATGGTGGCAGATTATAATTTGCAGGTGGCTATAATGTCTACTTAATGAATGTCATAGGATTAGAATATGATGAGGGCACTTTTTAAGGTAGTCATGCTGTGATAGATTTCTATCACTAGTTACAATGAAAGGTGCACAGGAATCTATGGACACTGCCCCTTTCCTCCAGAAATCAGCAATGTCTCTTATTAATTGAATTGAATACAGAACAATATAAATCTCCTAGTGCTTTTTCCACTCATTTCATACATACTAATGAGGATGAGCTTCTGAAGCTGGTGGTTGGGATCATTTATTCAGTGGTGGGAAAAATAGCATCAGGATTCAGACCCCCTGCTGTCTTTGCACGCTGTTGTGCTAGATTTATACTGGCCTACTAATAAGTAACTGAATACATTAAATGAGGCTCTCCTCATTGCAAGGGTTACAAGGTACCCCTTGTTTTATTTCCTTCTGTATTCTTTGGTGAGGAGATTAGGGGAGATGAGCCCATTATGTAAGTCTCCTCCTGGTATTTCATCCGCCACTTCAAAGCCCTCTTTTCCAAACAGAAACTATGCCAAAGCTCTCATCAATCATTAAAAGTCCCAGCAGTTACAAACTCACTGATCTTGATGTGAAGTGCCACAGTACTGCCTTTTTTTCACATAAGCAAGTAAATCACACTACACTGAGCAGTTCAAACTATACAGCACACAGTATGCATGATTAGCAAAGAGAAAAAATACAGGGCATTCAGCAGCCAAAGAAATGTCTCTTTAGAGCTCCTTTTTGGGAGAAAATACAATGGAACAAGCAAGCTGGATATTCCAGTGTTGCATATGTGGCAGCAAAAAAAATGCTGTGTATCCACATTTAATTTTGAACTGATAGACTCAACTTCTCAGCCTTCTAGATTTAAGGATGAGAAAACAGTACGTGCTATGCTGCCAGACAAATGGTTGGTGTTACAAACCCAAAATACAACACTGTTACCACACTTCATAGTGAATACCCTGTATCCATGTGTGTAAGTTTGGTAGGAAAGCACTGAAAACAGTACTGCGCAGCAACTGGCAATAAATGAGGACTTCTAGCAATCTGTGACTGCAGTATTTTCTCTGTCCACCAGTTACAGAAGACAGGCAAAATGCACCAGCTATTGAGATCCGCAGACCGATCCCTTCTACAGATGTTTACAGTGTGTCATGGGAAACTCAAATACCCTTATTAGCTCATCATATATAACTGCGCTGGTAATTAAGTAAGGGTGGCCACCTCTTTGAAAAGCCCCAGCTGCACTATTTGGCTGTACACAAGGGTGGGAAGCACTTTTAACATGTTTTGCAAGTAAACTGTTGGGAAAAAGACAACAATTTATGAAGAACATGTGAAGTATGGGGTACAGATTTGTGCAAGTGGAACTCCTATGTAACCGTTATCTCCAAGGAGGCCAAACAATTTGCTTGGTTTGAATGAGCTGAACAGAGGATTCCAGTACGCAACTAATTGCCCTGAAGTTATTTGACTGAAAGATCAGGACTCAGAGAATTCAGTGGTGAATGAGGAAATGAAAAAAGCGTATAGTGGAGATGGCAGTGTACTTTTCATTTGTACTGTATGTGACAATGTACAAATGAAGCTTTCTAAAAGACTTTATTGTATGTTCCAGTTGGCTTTGCATAGCACCCTCTGAAAAAAAAATAAATTCAGTAATCTTCGCATGGCTTTTTTTTTTTTTTTTTTTTTTTTTTTTTTTTTTTTGAGTGAAGGTGGAGGGAACGGGAGGAAGAGGCTACTGAAGGAGATCTCAGTACACTTTCCAGTTTTCTGGAAGGAAAGCATCTTGCTTGCAATGTTTTTTTCCTTGTGTTGGTGACCTATTTTATGTCTGGAGCTACGCTTTCCTTTGAAGTTGTAATTTGTCTTGGAAGAGCTACCTAGGAAGCTCCATTTTATTGTTAGACCTTGAAGGAGGGTGGGGATTGTTAGTCACCTCTGAGCATGTGGGTACATCACAAATAGTATCTTTTACCTTAGGAACTTGGTTTTACATTATAACTTTTCTCTTGAAAGATGGTGCTCTGCACACACTTTCTTGTTTATGGAACGTAATGTTCCAACAACAGCACTAAATGTGTTTTATTTATAACTTATATACTTATTTATAACATATAGCATGTCAAATGGTAGTGTGTGGAAATAGTGACTATGAACTAAAACAGCATTTGGAAAAATTAGAGGAAATACAGACAACAGTCAACTCTCTTTACTATTCGGATAGGAGAAAGATGTAGAAACCTTATCTCATTGAACTTACCTCCCTTATCTCACTGCTGGTTTAGGTTTGTTGTTTTTTTTTTTTTTTAATTTTTATTTTGTTATTATTTTTTTCCCTTATTGCTTCATCATAGAATCACAGGTTTCATGGAGATACTTCTGAGTATCTTCGTTTTTTTTTCAAAACCATGACCTTTTTCTTCTGGACTCAGTAGCTGTAGGACGAAGTTTTTATAATGCATCAATTATATGCCCATGAGAAAAGAAATAAAAGAAGCTCAAGAAAAGTCTGTTACTTAAAGTATGTGTACTGAGTATGGAAATAGAGCTTTAACATCATTCCTTTCTTTGCAATCTTGAGAGTTAGTTGCTCAGTGTATTTACTGGAAGTATCTATGAGTCTGTCCCCTAATTGTGGGGCAGAAGGAAAGCAGTCATCTGTATGGATGAGTCAGAAATGGAAGTTGCTATGGTAAGTCTCTAAGAAGTAGGAGCCTGAAGATCTTCCCTGGATGATATCCAACTCTGGGATGCAAATTTTCCTGGCTGCAGTTAACAGCATTAAGAGTCTAAAATTATAGCAGATACTTAGCACTTTTAAGCCACTTCCTACTCAAATGTCTGATTCTTAGACTTTTGGACCACATCTAAAATTACACCATTACATGCTGAAGATTATAATCCATTCTCCATTAAAAGAGGTCCGTTAAAACTGAAGGTGTTATTATTAATCACTTACACTTGTGATTTTTCTACTTCGGTGCACTATTTACCTTTTGTGCTACAAATATAATGAGAAAAATAACGTGTAGGGATTTGCTAGGCAAAATATCCCATGTAAACAGCACATAATATATATAGGGCGATCAGGAGGGGTCAGATCCAGAAAGGGATGTATGTATCTTGTATGCAATTAAGATACTGTATCCACACCCTAACTTGTATTTGTGACTTTACTTGTAAAGCAAGGGTCTTGACTTAACTAGCCACAGTGATACTGACTATTGCCAGTTACCTCTACCTTGTTGAAGCTGGGATTTAATTCACAGTGCTTCCCTGGACAAAAAAATCATGCAGGAGAGAAGTTGCACTTAAATATGTAAACTTATAAATGCTGTAATTCGGTATTTTAGATCAAGACCACTATAAAAGAAGTCCAGTTAAAGCTGGATCCAGATCCAATGTTAATTTCAATAAAAGAATAAAACTATCCAGTTAAAAAACTTAGAAAAATTTCTGCAACTCAGATATGTTGTAATCATTACCTGACCTGTTTTTATATGGATTTGAATCCATTAAATTTGTTGGCATTATTCTTGATTTCCACCTCTATTAATACACGTTATATTATTAATGTCTCCTATGGTATAAATGCTCAGTTCTCTCTGCCTCCTTGAATTTTATATATACATACATATATTAAATGACATCCAGGATATATATTCTTGTCTGTGGCTGACAGAAATTCTCAATGCATTACAGCGTGACTGAATTCACCTCTTTATTCAAGCAGCACGCAAATGTCGCTTTGCTGCCTTAGGTCTCCTCTCTTCACTGCTGTTTTCTGTCCTTGCAACACTCACACACCTCCTGGAAGGATGAGGTAGGCAGCTCCTCTCATGACCCTCATCTTACTTCTCTTTTTATTAAGAAGCAGTAAGGGAAGAACATGCCTGTGTGCATGATCAATAGGCCTTGTGGGAAGCAAGGTGTTTAATCTCCATGACATGTGTTGTCTCAAGCAGCCCTAGGAGCTGGGATGCCGGGAGTGTTCCCAACACTGGTCATTTGGATATGTCCACAAGGTAAGCAAGTTGAACTGACCTCCAGAAAACAATTTTTAACTGCAGCTAGTAGGAAAACACTGTCAAAGCTTCAAAGGTTTTAGCAACGTTTCTGTAAGAAACATTTAAAGGGTCTTGTTTTATTGAACATTCCTATCTAGCTCCAGAGACATTCGCATCCCAGGTCTGCAATGTTTGGTTACACTGCTATTGTTTGATGTAGAGCCTTAGATCTTCAATTAATATGCAATTCAGTGTTCACTGAGACAATGGCAGGATATTCTCAGCATTTTGGCAGCTTGTGAAACTCAGATAAACTCTAATCTTTGCCAAATACAAAGGATGATAACAGCAGAAGTTGCTCTTTCCAGCTGAATTAAAATAAACTGCCAATGACTTTGTAGTCGTCATCTTTTTTTGCTGTTTTAATGTGGTAACCTTCATCTGGCATTGCATGGTGATTGTAAAATACCCACTGCAGAATAAATAATTAGAGCTGCAGCAGCAAGCAGGAAGCCAGAGATGTGAGTCTGCCCTCAACCACTTCTCATCCGTTAGATTCAAAGCAAAACATATATTGCTAGATTTCTTTAGGCTGTCCCTGGAAATAGGTAAGGAGTCCAATGCTACAGCAATTTGCCTTAAAATGCTTTTGAGTTCAGTGTGGCAGGATTTCACTGAGATGTTAGCTGGGAACAGATTGAGATAGCACCATGAAGGTCTTTTCATGTGCATATCTCAGGGCTGAGATACTGAAAAAAGCCAAGTACAAAATCTATATGAAAACCGGATTTCCTGTAAAATTGTTTAAAAATTATGGGATCACTGTTTTCTACAAAGAAGATAAAATGTAACATTATTCTTTACAGTGGTAGGGAGGCAGAACAGAGGCAGGGAAATAAAAAAAGGCAAAACCAAAGACCTAAAATATGGTTGAGGATTTTTGTTTTGCATCATTTAAAAACCTCTGTGTGTGATTTGACAGTTTATCCCTCACAGCCGAGATCAAGTCCTGTATAAAACAGGACAGCACATTTATGATTGTTTTTCTCTCATTTCAACAGACATGGGTTAAAAAAAGAATATCCCATGATGTGCTATTTTTAGTCACTCACAAAGTCACAACAGTTTTACATTTCTCCTGCTTAGCACGAGGTCTGTTTTGTCTCTGAAATATTTTCAGGGAGAATAGGTGTGAAAGGCCCTTATGTGCCTGTTTAAACAGTGTTTTATCTGACTTAATTCAAATGGTAGGGTTTTGCCAGTCTGACACATCTAGATTGAAATTTATTAAAGAGAGAATCACACAAACAGCTCCCCTGGCAGATCGAAGAGGGTGATAATCCCAGCGAGCTGCAGAAAGCTGACCTCAGAGAGCCGGGGTGGGCACTGGCTGATGGAGTTTTTAAAAGATCAAGTGATTAACCGTGGTCATATGGGACTTTGCATCCAAAGGTTAGCACAACGTGAGTTGCAGCCTGGATAAGCAGACCAGGAGGCTGAGGGGTGAACAGAGGAAAACTTCGCATGCTCTGTGTCAAAGTGGAGCGGAGTTTCCTTTCCCTGGGAGAGTTTTTAGTAGCCATACATTAGCATCAATGTAGCTGCTGTGGCAGATTCATCTATCAGGTAGTCTGAGGACTGGTCTATTTGACAGCCTGGGCAAGGCTGGGGTTCAATCCTTTCCTTTGTGTGAGGAAACTCATGAGTTTGGAGGCCCCAGTGGGGTGCTGCTGCTGCCGTGCTACCAGGCACGTGAGAGTGAGTTGCTCACAGGCTCATTTATGACACTGTTCCACTTCACGTGATGGATCCAAAGAGCCATTGCACTGAGACAGCAGTGAGGCTGACAAGATATGAACAGGGAGATTGATCACCCTGGAACAAACTTTGGCACGTTGATAAGAGGCAGCGTGCTGCAAGAGATGTCAGCTGAAATCCCCACCAGGGAGCTGATCACAGGTGAGCATGCATATCACTAGCCAGTGAGATGAAAAGGGGCATAGGTAACATTGATATCTCTTCCTTGGTTTTCTGAAGCCTACTTTGAAGATTGCTTTCTTCTTAAGTCAAAAAGATTTAGTGAGTTTGTAACTAGCTTCAGGACCTCTAAGCCAGGGTTATGACTTAAATAAATGGGCTTGTAACTGGTTTCAAAAGAAAAAATATAACCCCACATAGTTCCATTACTGTCTAATTCCTGTTAAGTGATGGCATCAGAAATCATGCTACATAGCAACCAGTTTAGACATACAGTTTATACTGAGTTATTTCACCAAAGGGATATGAAGACAAAGGCAGGAATTTATGGGAAAATTGTTTAAGGTTATTTTTACTCACAGTATGTATATTAAGTAGCAAGTGCACTCCTTAAAGAAAGACCAGCAGGAAGGGGGATGAAGTTTACATAGCATATGCATGATCAGAAGAGATGATACGAGTTAAATCACTGGCCATTTAATTCTGTTCACCTTTCCTCTGTTGATTTGCTGTTTTAATTTCTACATTTGATTTACCCAGTGATTTTAAATTAGCTCCTCTTCAATTTTTAAAAAGGGCTAGATTGTCAAGCTTTCAAGTGAGTTTGCTGACCAGAAGAATCTCTTAAGAGGCTCACAGTAAATCCAGTAGAACAGTGCATTTTGTTTAAGTGCTTGTTGTTAAAGGTTGGAGTGCACAGTAGGCTTGAAAAGAGTTTGGAAGACTGATGCAAGAAGCAGCACTATTTTTCACATGAGTGCATCAAGAAAGAGCAAAAAGTGTTATAAGAAAAAATGTCAAGCATGGAAAACAATCGATTCACGTTCTCATCTCTTTTTAATTAACTTGACTTCTTTTTAGTCTTTGTCATTTACACATAGCTAGTAAGGCATAGCTTGGGCCCTACTGCTTTGACATATAGAACAAGGAATTCATTTATAGCAGTGATTCTGCCTATATAATAATGATCTCTGAAAAAGAAAAAAAAAATATGAAGACCCAAACAAGTCTTATTTATTCTAGATGAAAGTAATTCATCTAGAATAAACAATAAGATATTACTGGTTGATTGACATGAATGTGTTCGACTTCCACTGAGTATCTTTTTGCTTTCTCTTGGTTTACACTGTTTGAAATTAGTCACTGAGTACCATCTTTACAGCTTCTTCCTTAAGAAATCTATATGGCAAAACTGTGAAGTCTCCAGTGCAAAGCTTTACTCACAGAACTAGCACAAATCCTCCCATCCAAAATCTTTCACTTTCTGGCACAATTTCTGGCACAAATCTGTATACCCAAAAAACCTTAACTCCCTGCACAGCACCAGCACAGCACAGCACAGTGCAGCACAGCGCTGCAGCAGATTACCACTGGGGTGTTTGGAGACGCTTAAACTGTGATTTAAATGATGGGGTTGCTAGCAGGACAAGCTCAACAGGTCCTCACAGGCAAGAATTTGTTCCCCCTCTCAGCCCACTGGTTCTCTGGCTATTTTTTTACACTTTCCCAATGGTACTTCAAGCCTGCCTTTTTCAGGCTTATGGGAGTGATAGATGTGAGCAGCTCGAGCAACTACAATAGCAGCTAGAGACAGAACCACATCAAAACTGACACCACAGCCAATGGTTTTCACACCAATGCCTTCAAGCTGCACTTTCTGTCTTCCCAGTGGAGCTCCTGATAACTGGCTGCTGCCAGTAGTTGCTTTTTTCCTCCCCACCACCAGTCCTCCTGCTCTTTGAAGAACCATCATATCATTCTTTTCTTCCTCCTTTCCCTCTTATTCACACTCCTTTGCTCTCTCTTTCTCCTGCTCACCTCCTCTCTCTCATGTTCCATGGTGACTAAAGGGGATAAGTGTCACATAACGATACCAGAAGGTAGCGTATAATACATCGCTGGCTGTGCAAATAAGCAACCTTCCATTGCAGTGCCTCTTATCTCTCCCTGAGGATGTGTTATTGCTGGATCTAGGCTTGAGCCTGTCAGTAACCATGTGAATTAAATGAAAGGCATTCTGTTTAGTATGACTGTCATTAAATATTTCCATCTTAATTCAGCACCTAGACAGTAGAGCCCTACACTTGAGGGGAAAGACTGAAGCAATTGGTGACTGATGCTATATATTTGTGTTTATATTTATATAGTAACCATTATGGAATTAAAAGATCTTTGCCTTTATCTAGACTCAAACACTGATTGATGCTAGAGATGATGAAATTTTACTATGTGACAAAATGCGTGGAGGTTAACACTGAAAAATGGGTGAATTTTTGAATCAAAAGAACTAAAAATAAATTTACATCACAGGCTGACAAGGCTTCTGCTTTCTGAATAAAGAATACGAGGTAACACACCTTATTTCTATTCCAGTTTTATCTGACATAATTCCATGCTTTGCAGCAATTTGATTCTTCCTGGGAGTCAATCAGGAAAACACAAATGATTCAGCGGGACAGACTGCCATCCAAAAGTATGGGCTTCATTTGCCATGATACCCCATTCTTTCTTGCTAAGCAATGTAGATATATGGCATACTGCATATGTCTGTCTAATGGATATTTTGTGCAATCTAAAACAATTTTCAAAGCGGGTTAATTTGTGTGTGATTAGAGTGATACTTTAATAGTATTCATGATAATGGTATAGCTTGATGTACTAGCAGCCCTTATCAGAGATTTTTGGCATCATAAAAGAGTCTTGAAAAGAGAGTTGCACTATTATGGGAGATTAATAATGTCTAGGTGATTTGGGCGTGTTTATGGAGGATAAGCTAGAGCAGGGTACTTACTGAATAGGTGCAGATTTTCAAAAGCTGAATATCTGGAGCTGGTTTTATAGACAATGGCACACCTATTATAAATCTGTTGAAACTGGAGCCTTTATACTCTAAAAGCAAGTGTAACAGGTGTTGAATAGGAGTCAAGAATAAGCCTCGCACAAATAGCTCCAATAATGAAGAAGAATATCTGCTGCAGCTTAATCTTTGATTTACAGATATTTTATTTTATCTCAGAAAACTAATTATATAATCTCCTACTACGATTTTTGGTTCTCAGATCTAAATTGTAATTTTGTCAGGATATGCTATTGTCAGGGGTAATTGCCTACAGAAGAAAAACAGAACAGAGATACAATCCTCAACAGAATGATTATGAAGAGAGAAGGTACTTGTAAAACATACCGCTACATTGTGATTAAAAAAGTCTTTCATAACATGATAACCTAATGATTCAGGATCCAAAAATTAGCCATTTATAATCTTTTCTTCATGAACAGGCATTTTCTAAGGTACCTAAATATCTCTTAACGGTTTTAGCTTCAGATATTATCTTCAAAAAGGTAGAGATATTTATACTGAAAAGTCATTGCTTTTTCATAGGTACAGATGTTTGGGTATTCTGAGGGCTAGAAAAAGGTACCATAAAAGGATTCTATTTTATATGAGAGGAGTCTTGTGAGCTCTGAATTTGAACAATTGCCATCACAACTTGGGTTTGCTGAATGCCAATTGTATGCTTTTCCCACTCCAAGATCCTTATTCAGTTTTACTTACAAGCTTGTAAATCGAAGAGTCCAAATGATCATTTTTTTTTAGCTTCTTGGGCTGTGATCAAAAAAATGCCTTGGCTGTTAAATGTGAAAGTTAAAAACGAAGGACAGGCTCTGAGGGGACAGGTGTGAACACAGGAGTGAGATGAAATGGCACGGCCAGAGTTTCTGAAGTATCACAAAACTCTTCTGTGTGTTTCACAAGATGAACACCTGCAGTTATCTATGACACTTGGTTTTTAAAGCTCTGCCTCCTGTGTTTCAGTTCCCTCTGCTTATAATGCAGGAGATTCACAAATGTTTGTCTCGAGATGAGGAACAACAACACACTTGTGGCAGAAAACCTGTCTTTCCCAGTCAAATGACACAAAGAAGCTGCTGTTGCTGTGACACACATATGAGGGGAGCTTACCTAACAGAAATACTAGGTTGCAAAGATGTGGCTATGCCAGCATAACTCATGTAAGACTGTGCCCAGGCTTCTGTATGGATATTTGCTTTCCTGCTAGCTGCTCTCTCTGTAAAGCTGTGTTTGCTGAGGATCAGGGAAGGCAACACAGAACAAGTCTTTGCCACAGAGAGCACAAGAGAAGGCTTGCTCAAGTTTCCTCCCTATTTTTAGGCATAGACTTATTAGCAAACCCTCACTTCACTCTCATGGTGCATGTACCACAAGAAATCTCCTTTGCAGCAGTTTTTTTTTGAAGGTGATTACTGTAAAAACTAAGGAGAAAGGCAATTTATTGGGCATTTGGAACTAGAACAGAGTCTAAAAACCGGAGTAATATGGAGAAGACAGTGTTGCATTCACAGCTCTGCAGACCACATCCGTGGTACTACCAAATGTAATAACACAGGCATTCTATAGGGCAGTTTTTACAGGCAAGTAAATCTCCTGATGAGAGATGCAGCACTGAAATCACATGAATACACATGTCACACCCCAAACTGTGCCTGTATATGAAGGTGTGACTTTCAGTTGCTGTTTGTGAAGATGCTGAGCATAGGTTTGCATTCTGAAAACTACTGTTATTTTTAAAATTATATATTTTTTTATATAAATTGGTTATTTCACAATCCTTAGGTTTAAAAAGATTAAAAATCTCCTAATTTCCTTGACACTTCCAGAAAGCATTCTCACTCTTTGCCTAACACCACAGATGGTCTTACCTCTTTATAAGCCTTCCACTGATTCAGCCAGAGAGCTAAACAATACCATGCATATAAGAAGACTGCTTCAACAACAAGCAAGGAGAAAGGTAATTTCTCAAAATTTTCAAGAGTAGACAGCTGCAAAAGGTCTGGGTATCTTGCAAGGAACTTTCTGCTTCATGCAAAATAAATTAAAACTTTAGTATTTTCAGTTGTGTAAGTCAGCTAGCCAGACATTTTGAAGTTATCTACCCTCTAATATCTACGAATCTCTCTTTCTTTTTTTAGGGTGTAGGATGGTGGGGAGGAGGAGGGTAGAAAATAGTATGCCTTTTTAAACTTGATGAATGAGAAATTTTGCATCATATACTGTGATACATAAGGGCAAAACAGTACTTCCTTTAAATAAATAAATGGAGTAGAGGCAACACCCCAACACAATAAATATTGCTGATTAACAGCAGAGTTAGACTATGTCAAAGCAAATCATTGATTTCTCTTTGATTTGCAGCATTACTCTGTTGTACTTATTGTTTAGGAGATGGTGAGGCCCATCAATTTCCACACATGGCATTATGCTATTCAATCCAGTGCACATAAAGTAAAACATAAACCCAAGGCAAGAGATTTCACTGAGAGAAAGTAGAAGAGCAGCATTATTTTTTAGTAGGGTTTGTTCAAAGTTAGCAGACAAAGCATGTGTGGTTTGGTATCTGCAGCAGTACTGAAGCTAGTGACAGGAAATGACCAGGTGCTTGATAGTTTCTGTTGTCTGCATCAGGTTGTCTTCCTGTAGGATGCAGCTGTTCACGTATTCTTTAGTGAAAGCAGATGGAAAATTCATGTAGCTAATTGGTACTACTGACACGGGAGTCAAAGAAATTTTGTTATTTTTTTCTTCCTTTTGACTTCCTTTTCTTTATGCCGAGTATTATCATTCCAGATGGGAAACATTAAATTATGTAGAAATTCAAACAGAAAATGTCTGAAAGTTGATGAAAAATGTCCATAAAATGAATAAAGGCTGCTGAAGTGAAGACACATGTTATCTATTTCTTCAATTAGCAATAATGTCCTTGTGGTATTCTTAAGGAACTGTGGGAGTTCTAACTGGAACATTCGTTATTTTTGAGGATACCACTGCTGAATAAAGAGAAAATAAAACTGCCAAACTGAGCTGTGGAAAGATGCTGCTTTGTAGATGCAGAGGCGCTGGTAGTGAAGCTTTATATAAATATGCTTATTGAAGTATTTGTAAATTTTTTCTCTGTAGGACCGTAAGAGATTATTTTAATCTCCAGAGTTGAAAGTAAGACAGACCATTCGATTTCACTTTCAGACAAAGTATGAATATATAAAAAATTAAACTACATAAATGTACTGTGCCTAGGGATTATTTGTAATGCCTTCCTCAGGTTAAATATGTAGAATCAATAAGAGTAGTTCTAGAAATAAAATAAAACATCTTGTCAACCTTTCCTAAAACATTTCCTATGATTTAAATACTCAAAATTATTAATATAATTTGTTTTTTCACAAAGCTTGGTGTTTTGATTTCCTATATATTCCTAAAAACAGAAACAAAAGCAGAATTTTGTGGAAAGACCCATCAAAGGCTGCTAACAACTGAAAAACAAAGACAAAAAATTTTAGTATAAATGCTGCCTTAGCTAAAAGTGCTGTTAATTGAAAGACACATGAAACTTAATTCCTTTAACAACCATTTTTAGTGCTGTCATTTTTTCACTCAAAAGCAAAATATTTCACTGTACAAGCTAAACTAATAAGACTGGGTTTTATTGGGCCCTTATGTCTCTCTTATTCAGTCAGAAGAAACTTGAATGAAATTAAAAGAAAAAAAAAAATTTTTTGTATTTTTCATTTTACTAAAGCCCAAAGAAAAAAAAAAAGATTGTACAGCCCTGTTTTTCAACAAAATGCTGATGAAATTATTAGCTTTACTTACATGCTGTATATTTCTTCTAATTACTTGGGATCGCTATCCAAAACACTGAGGTATCTTAGAAACCATAATTCATTTACAATGAGAGTCTGATTGTTCCCTTGAGAAGCTTGTAATGAAGCGACCTGGTTTTTTTTTTAACCACAGTGAGGGGAAATCTTAATCACCTTCCTCTGCTTCCCTCACCAGATCTGCTGGAGGTCTCTCTGCAAGATTGGAGTGCGGTAACAAGACAGGACAAAGCAGTGAATAGGAGCGACAGCATTTTTATTAGTGCTATCTTGGACTGCTGCTTTTCCTTAGAAAGTATTGTGCAGGCTAGGCTTACATTATTTTGATATGTTCCTGGGAATAAAGGAATAATTTCAGAGTTACACTTCTGGGGAATGAGGGAATGGGAGCAATAAGTGGCTAGCAGACGTCTAGGCAAACGTACATCTTACTGGGGATCTATACAGATCTTGGAGAGGGGTTTAGTGACTATTAGGTGAAGGCAGGGCAGCAGAACCACAGGTCGATTAGCTGGTGTAATGTCAGAACGAGCAATTCTGGTGTATTAGTACAATACTGTTAATATTGCTAGTGCTAATGGCTTGGCATAGGGCTTTAGTAGAGCTTTAGTAGAGCTTTATTTTCCATTTCAAAGCCTAATCCAACTTGACTGAACATCTCTGGGTGAGAAACAGGCCTGTAAATTTCTGAAACTAACTACGCTAAAAACCTTCCCTCCCTTCTTCCTTCCTTCCTTCCTTCCCTCCCTCCTTTCCTCCCTCCTTCCTTCCCTTTTCCTTTTCCTTTTCCTTTTCCTTTTCCTTTTCCTTTTCCTTTTCCCTTTCCTTTTCTTTTTCCTCTTTCCTTCCCTCCTCCCTTCCTACCTTCCTTCCTTCCTTCCTTCCTTCCTTCCTTCCTTCCTTCCTTCCCTCCCTCCCATCTGGAAGATGAGCTCTCACACTGTGGATTTTATTGAGCCACTCAGCAGCAACAGATCGGAACTGTGGGACTCCATGTGGATTGCACATGAGATAGATGTTTGCTGTGGGGTACTGTCAGGGCTTCCCATTCATTTTGAGAAAGTGCTGGAAAGTTTCCATATTTAGGCAACAGCCAAGTGATATTTCTGAGGACTGCAATTTTTATTTACACAGCTAAAGCCTGTGTTAGATCCATAAAGGATTTTCTGGATACTGGCTTAGGATCTGAGAGACAGGACACTTTTTGTACAATAGGGTTTTACACCACAGATCCTTGATCTGACCAGGATACTAGAAGAGACTTAGGCAAAAGCATGGAATTTCCTCAGTGCCTGCAGCCAACAGCATCACTTGCAGACTATTTTATGGCTTTTTTTCCAAAGAAGAGTAGACAATTTCATATTGGTTTTAGGAATGAAGGAGAATGAAGACTATGTGAAACATCTAAACAGTGAAGCTTTGTAAAATCAGATCCACTTCAGGACAGCAATGGCTTAACTGTTGGACAGCTTCTGTGGGCCATTTATAAATGAAGCTCAGACTGTCATAAAAATTAGCATGCTCATGCTTATAGCAAGTTACGCTCAGACAGAACTTTAAGATGATTTTCATGCAATTTGCTTTTAGCACTAGGAGAAGGTATTACAGAGTGGATTACTGTTGTAGTAAGATTTTCTTACAGGGGTCTTGAAAGAAATGTACATTATTAAAATAATTGTTAATGGGTTTCTAACACTAAATTCCACTTATCATATTAGTAATTTTATTTTACCTGTATTTGGAAAATTTAAAAGGAATCAACTTAAGCACTGAGGAACACTCAACTTCTGAGGACAGTTTAAACTGAAACTGAACTTTCAGAATCAGCTTTCTATGTGATTCATTACTACTGAATATTAGGAGATTAAAGTGAAAAAATCCCTATCTCTCTTCACATGCATGAATGTGTTTGGAGGACTCATCTCGCAATGACCACAACTAACAATTTATAAACCATGAACACACTGTGAAAAAGGGGAATTTCCACATAGTTAAGGGATGAATAACTTCATCCAACTTCTTGCACTGCACATGCACTTCCTGGAATGACTCAGAAGCAACTTCAAAGTTGTTTAAGGAAGATATTCTGGGGACAGTAGTTTGGAACAGATAGGTGAACATGAAATAGTTTCTGTTTCATAGGCTTCTGTAATATGTAAGGTATGCATATGGTATTATAGGGAGAAAAACAATTACATAATTACTGGTAGTGATTTCAGAAACTGTACAATCAATTACCCTTTAGCTATATTTTCAGCACATTCTTTCTCACACAATGGGTACACATGCAGGCACCTCTATATTTGGTGAGCTCCTTGGGGTTTTCTTTGGAAAACATTATTATTCCTTGGTTAAGGAGTTATCATCAGAAAGATGCTGAAGTTTTGTTGTTTTCTATATTTAAGAATTCTTGCATTTATTCTGGGGTTAGGGACACAAAGTGCGTTTGCAAGGATAACTCTACTTGAACCTTCCTGAACACATGTGGTGCTGAGCAAGTGGGGTCTTATAGATTCTGGAGCAGCCTACAGCACCAACAGTATTCAGTTCTCATAATCCCTTCCTGCAGTTCAACCTCATTTTTCATCTGTTATATTGAACAGCCTTTGTCAGCATAACACGTAAAAAAGGTTATTTTATGGTGAAAGAAATTTTTCTTTGGCATGTGGTATGCAAGGAAAGGTGAAGTAGTGATCTTATGGATCTATGTGGTTTAAAAATCCCTTGTATGCTTGTCTATACTTGATAGCCAAAGTGGCCCTTTCTAGGTTCTTTCTATGCAAAAGCTATGTGGCATCTTTGATCTGCTAAGGTGGGAAATACTAGTAAGTCTCTTCATGCTCACATAACAAGGTCCGTATCTACCGTTTGACATGCTTATTATGCAACTGTCATTTTTCTGGGACAAGGTGGAGCAGCCTGAAAGCTTTAATGACATTAGAACAAACTAGATGCTTTTCCATGTTTCAGCGCTCACTTGCATGTCTTACCTTCAGTCTTTCATCCAGCTTCCATCTGAACTCCTGAATGGAACATTTCTTTAAGCTTCTGAAGATGTTTCAGATTTTACATTCCTCCCTGATCCCCATCTTTGGACTAATTAATGAAGACTTGTTTTTCTTATGTCAAAACTTATCTGGAAAGTTAAAACTTACAGGTGTCACACAAAATTGCCTGTTTTGTTGTATTTGCAGCCAGGTTTGGGTTGTTTTGTTGTGTGGGCTTTTTGTTTGTTTTTTTTTTGTTTGTTTGTTTGTGGGTATTTTTTTGTTTGTTTGTTTTGGGGGGGGATGTTTTTTGCTTGTTTTTTGGTTTTGTTTGTTTTTTTTTTTTGTGTTGTGTGTGTGTGTGTGTGTATGTATGTGTTTATTTATTTATTTAGTGTTTGAATTTTACACACGGTATGGAAGGAAAATATACCAAACAACATTAACTAAGTTCCATGACAATGTATTTCAGTTGTATTCAGCTAAACAACAAAACTTGCAAATGTTTGTCCCAGTACAAATCTTAATTGAAAAGTTCTCATTTCAAATTTTGCTCCAGATTTGCAAGCTCATGTTCAGTGGAAAGGCCCAGAGCTCACTGGAGATATGTTGATCTAAGAGACCCCTTGGACCACCTTGCCAAGCCACAGCCCCTCTTAGAAATTAAACTATTTCGGAGAGAAAATTACATTCCATGTCATTATATGATCTTAAGTTATTAACACAGAAACTCTGCATCTGGCATTAATAAAAAAAAACAAACTTACTGTTTCCACTTTTAGAATTATGACCTATATTTAAAACCAGAAAGTGATTTGTTATCAGAAACTTTTGCCAATACCTAGTCTGATTTGCTCTTTTAAAATGATAGACAGTCTTTCTTAAAAGCCTATAATCTTAATCATCCTTTTTATTCTGGAAAAACACAGCTGTTTTTCCACCTTTGAACAGACCAGTGTTTGACAGGCAGTGGGAATCCACTTTTCTGAAGAGGCTTTAACAATCACTGGCCAAAGCAAAAGTAAAGTTTAATTCCTCTGTAAGCTTGTCCCTCATCTTAGCTGGTTTTGCATTCTTTTCGAAAGGTAGTTTGCAGCTGCCTACTATATGTACCTTTGCTTCAAGACCATTATGACCACCTAAGGAGAGGACATATACAGGCCTGCTTCTGAGAACTGGCAGAGTTGCTGATGCATATATTGATGATCTAGCTGTCTTCCTACTCATCCATAGCAGGCTGCTGCTTGCCTGGCTACAAACTGGAGACTTCTCTTCTAGCCCAGGCTTCACAAGAAATAACACTGGAAAGCAACCCTGCTGCTTTTAAAGACAGCCTCTCTTCTGAAGGTGATCTTCATGTACTGCTATTGATGCCAGCAAAGCAAAGCAAAGAGTAAGACTCTAAAATAGGTTCAGCTCTTTGCAGGGTTCAGTTTTATCTGTAGATTGAAAAATAGGAAGCTTTTTATACCTGAAAGTCATTCTGACAAAGAAATTAAAATTAGAGACCATGAACAGGGAGACAGACAGGTGCACCTGGGCATGCAGATCCTCTTGAATCTGTTTAATTTAGCCCAAACTAGGCAGATTTTACTTGATAGTGAAATTGAGCCCAAAAATGCTGTTTATTTGTTTTCAAGCAGCAGAGAAGGCACCTTCATAGAACTGGCACTCAGTAGAGAGCTGCTATTTCATTTTGGGGTAATGCATTCCCTATTATACTTATTGTTCTGCATTTATTCTATTGCCTGGTACTGTAATACACTGCTCTCAGTATGCTAATGGGATTTCACGGGGCTGCCATCACCAGCTTGATGTGTAACAGGAAGCCAAGACAATAAAGGCTTTGAGAAGATTAATGTGAGAAATGCTTGCCTCTGTAGAGGGGCATCAATGCAAAATGAAAAACAACACTGTGTTCCATTGCTTGTTACTGCCATCTCATTTTCACCAGTAAATAACTAGCGCATTTCTCTCCACAATGAACACCAACAAAAGGAAGACAGCTTTTATTAACAATGGGCATACTGTAGGAGGGGACAGAGAGGGCAGCTTTCCTCACTGGCATTTCATATAGTCACCTGTCATTCCTCATCTCCCCCAAGATCACTGTATTTAGAGAAGCTCCATCAAATTTTGCCTCACTGAGCATCTCCCGGTAAGCTATAACTTTCTATCAGAAAACCCACAAAGACTGACAAAAGCTCTGGCAGTTTAAGAACAAATTTTGATAATCTGCTCATGAACATATTCCAGTGAAGCTATTTGGTCCGCTACCTTCACTTAGATGCTAAACTGCTTTTAGTAGCACAGAGTGCACAGCTGTGCTGTTGACTTAAAACCAGTCAGACAGCACCAAAGTAAGGTGGCCTCAGGAAGTGATTTCTTAATTTTCACTAGACATACAGTATTGTTATACATGCTGTTCAAAAGTCACTGGTCATTTCCTGAGTCACACAATGTTCTTGCATTAATTTGGAAATTCAGAGAACTAAAAGAAGATAGGTATTTTTACTAATTCCTGACTTACCTATTTGTATTTCAATTATGTTGTTATTTTGGGGCAAAAAATATAGATGGAGAAAAACTGAGAAGAATGTCAAATATAAGGTTATTTCCTTTGCTGAAGGCTAGATTAATCTTTCATGAGCCTTTGGCAGGACACACATCAGGTGCCATCTGAAAGCATGAAAACAGAATGAGCTGGTATGGCAGACATACAGGGACAGTATAGAATTTATACGCCCCACAGCCTTCCAGGAAAAGGCTGCAACAGTGTGCAGAAACTAGCATTATCCTGGAGCAGTTATGCAGCAGTTCAAGAAGCCCTGGAGTCTTTTAGTCTACCTTGGAGAGAATATGGAGTCCCACAACTCTGGGGTGGTGCAAGAAATTACCACTGTGCAAACCAATCCAACCCAGGCCATAATCGTTTCTGCTTACCTCCCTCCACAGCTATCCTCATGCTCTGTTATCTCCAGGTTGCGCTATTCACTGCTTCCAAAAGCATTTTTACAGTCTTTTTTCTGTGCTAAGCTTACTTCTGTTTAACTTGGGCATTTCTTAACACATGTATCTTGTATGCCATTTATTTAATTCTGTTCACATGGGAACTTCCCCTGGGAAGCTCAAGGAGCCATGCATTAGCAGGAGGCAGCAGTTGCATCTGGCATGGATCCTCTTGGTTTCCATATGCCCAGTAGTGTCAGAATTTGTTGACCCAAGACACACAGCTTACAAGATAGCTCAAGTTTGCTACAAGGAGGGTTTGAATGTGATAAGCACAACAGCATTTTTGATCACTGCCTGTCTGTTAATAAATTAGCATGTAAATAAATAAAAAAGTAATGAGGGATTGGGAGAACCTTTCTGCCTCCTGTCACAATAAAACATACTGGAAGACTACTGTGGGTCCATTTGTTATTTCTAGTTAACAATGCAGTGTATTGAGGTGTCACATTTCTCATGTGCCCTGAACAAGTACACATGGTAGCAACACCTGTAATTACTATAATAGCTCTGCTGTGAAAGTAATAACAAACAGGCTACTTTGTGATAAATGTCTTCCCTCAAGTCTGGTAGAGAGGATCTTAAATTAATGTGTGACTTAGTTAAACTGGATTAAAGTCTGCACTCCATTAAAACATAGCTTGTGTGCCTTGCAGGATTTTTACTTTATGAGCAGGACTGTGCTTCAGAGATGACTTTCTCTGAAAGATTGATTTTGTCTCCTATTTTCCTCATCAGTCTCCTGCAATCTTGACTCAAATGAATGCATGAGCAAGTAATTCAAACCTGCGGCTGTTCCACCGTTCTTCTCCTTAGTTCTGGTGCCCCTGAAGCTTCTCTCCCTTTACTGCACGGATGTGCAGATGTGCATGGCAATTGACTAGCACAGACCTAGGAAACTTTTTTGATTTTATAAGGATGAACAGAGAGGTGATAAAGTTTGCTGACAAAACCAAGTTGCTGAGGGTAGTAATGATGGAGCTACCTGTGCAGAACTGCAGAAGAACTTCATGAGACTTTTACTCAGGAATTAAGATGACAGATGAAATGTAATGAGATAAATGCAGACTGATGCACACAGGACCTTGCCTTACTCTCCTTCCCCCTATGAACTTGTGGGAAAAATATAAAATGTATAGTCTGTGAGCTGAATGTAATGAGTCTGGAATGAGACTGTGAGTTCATGACAGACAGTTTCACGACAATGTCAGGTTAGTGGTCAAAAAAGCATGCTCACTGTTGGGAATTATTAGGAAAGAACTAGAAAAGAATACGGAGAATAGAATTTTACTGCTTTATAAACCTATAGTGGATCTTATGGTTTTTTGCTCTTAAAAAAAGTTGTAGATTTAGAACAGAAATCAGAGCAAATCAGAACAATCAGAGAAGGTGGATCTTACACACACGATAGGTTATTACACGTTGGAAATTCTTCACCACAGGATGCTGTGAAACCTAATATTTCACACAGGGTCAGATGAAAATTGAACTAGCTACTGGAAGGCAAATACCTGAAGCCTTCTAAAGATGTAAAAAATGAGCTCTGACTCAGGAACCCTACCAGCTGCAAATTTCTGGCAAGCTAGAGAGAATTTAGGAGAAGTCTAACCATATCCTTGTTTTTCTCTGAAGTTACTGCTTTGGGAAATCACTTTTGACGCTTTTTCAAGAAATGTATTAGGCTGGAAGTTCTGACCCGTTCTAGCAATTCTCATAATCATATGATGAAAAATACCTGAATAATCCTCCTAAAGAGAAGGACAGCACAAAAGTAACACAAAGGCTGAGACTTCTGCATCCAAATTGGTCATAAACTACTGATAATGCCTGAGGATCTTTAGAGAAGAACTTCAGATTGAAAAAAAAGTTGCTTGAATATTGCAGTTCTAGTTTGGAGTTGTGGGTCTTCTGACTACATAAATGTTTATCTTTGAAAATTTTAAATCATCCCAGAAGATCAAGCTCAGAAGGATTTCTAAAACACTTGTCTTTAAATGGGAAAGAAAAGAACACAATGGAGAATGAATAACGATGTTGGAAAAATGAGGGTTTTTTTTTGTTTGGTTGGTTTTTTTTTTTTTTTTTTAAATCATGCACAGTTAAAATAAACTCAAGGTTTTGTTAATTTCGTTGTTTCATACTTGCACTTGCATGGAGCCTTGTTTTTCTGCCAATTTGTTTCCAAGTGTTATTTGACGTAGGCCTGGTCAGGAAGTATTAACAAACAGGGCTCCAGTGATTGCATGTTCCTTCTTTTTTTTTAACCACGTATTCACGGAAAAGCTATTTTTAATCTACTAATGATTATTTATGTCACTTCTGTTTTCTTCTGCTTAAAACACTTTGCTTCAAGACTGCAACATTTATAATACTGTGGTCCTGAAAATAACACAGTTTGAATAAAACTGAGCAGACAATCTGAAGAATTCTATTAGCGCAGAACACTTTTCTGCTCCTTTTAATTTTCTTTTTTTTTTTTAAAGAAACAATTAGTATTTCCCTACATGTGGCTATTTTGACAAAGACATTTTCTTCAGCCAATATCCATCAATAAATATCTCACCATTTTGGAAAGACAATGACTACTACATCACCAAGACACCAAGGACTACTTTTGTCCAAGAGTTTCTTATGAGTCTGTGCATGATTATGAAAATTTAATACAAATATGTTGTATTCTCATCTTTTTTTAATCTTACTTTTAAAGATAGATCTGTAAACACATCAAACATCTGGAAATATCAGTGATTCAACTATAGTTCATCCTAATTTGAAGATGCAGTTATTTTTGTCAAGATGAAAGCTTGAACTATACTCAGTGAAGGGCTAAAGTAGAGATTGAGTGGAACTGTGCCATGACAGTGTAAAACTGGAGTCCACATATACCCTCTTCCAAATGCAGCTCAGCCCTGGGCACATTCTTCTTTGATTTCAGAGTCCCTAGTGTGCCCAGAGCTCTGCTGCAAAGATACTTTTGCAGCTCTCAATGCAACTGAGGTCCTTGTTTCTGCCTAATATGACACAGAATCTCATCCAGTTGCTGTTCTCCAAATACGTGTGACTGCTTACTGGTAGGATGAGATTCCCATCCAAATGCTGACGTGATCAATTTGTTTGTCTCAGGAGAGAAAGGAGCAGCCACTTCTCATTAGATAACAAAAGCAGTCAGCTAACTCAGAAGAGATTTTGGTTCACTCATTATCACACCCTAAGGAAGCTTGCATGTCATTTCCCAATACTGTGTATCCAAACAAAGAAGGAGAAATGCTGATTGTCATCATCATTCTCCCGTCTTTTAGTCATGAGAGAGGAATCTGAAAACAGCAGAGTACTCTTCTTGGTGAAGGCACAGGGTCCCTGTCTCTGTGCGGCAGCACATTATCTCTTCAATAGCTGAGGCGCTCCTTACTGGAATGAAAGTCTGGCACAGTGGTGAGAAAATTTCCATAATATTGTAAGGAGTAGGAAACAAGAAATTACAAGGAGAGGCAGAGTTTATTCATCCCTCTTATTTTACTTTGCCTCTTATTAAAACACAGGCATACTTTTACCCATACACTAAAGACTGCTTCTGAGCTGCAACATGTGGAGAGGAATGCAGCCCTGATTCTGGCATCTGCTTACAGATTGGGTGAAGTTTCAGGCATGATAAGTTCCTAATTGCTTTCTCAAGTTATAATATTCTCAAATTGTCTTCCCAAGGAGATTCTCTCTTCCCTAGTGGTATGTATGGAGCAGAAAGCCCCCAATTCAGAATTCTGGGTCCCACTCCAGAGGCCTGCATGCATCATATAATTTATTGCATCTGATTGTACTTGACCTTATTTGGTGCTTCTTCACTCTACATATTGTATAAATTTGTGTTTTATGAAAGCTCTCAAGTGAAAGCAATTGTATGGTGGATGCATGATCTGCCATGTGTATTATCATTGTTGGACATGCATCACAAATGCATGAATTACGATATTTTTATTAGCATAAATGACATAGCATTTGTAATAAAAAATAACTAAAAATGGAGACAACTATCTTAGGTGCTGTAATGTAGCAAGTGTGTTTTTAATTTACCAAAGGGATAGTTTACCCCAAAAGTTTGGTTAAACTGCACTACAGGTTATTCATACCTATGGAGTTGGCTCTTCTTCACTTATGCTAGCAAGAACTGAGCTCAATTGACATAAATAGATGTAAAACTAGTGAAAGAGGAAATAAGATAAATTTCGTATATATCTGCACATAGCAACAAATATATTGAACCTAACACATAGTTCAGGCACAATGCTGAGTTGCTGTGTCTACTGTGCACCAAGGAGTTGTGATAGGTGATTACTCTAATGGTTACTTAAAAGGTAAGATAAAATGTGCTCTCCTCCATGAAAGCTGAAACTCATTATGCAATTGCATTTTGCTGCATGTTTGAGACACATTATGAGTGTGTATGAGATCAGTTATCCTAATATGAATTATAGTTGGTTCAACATGTTAAGTGAGGGTAACACAGACTGTTGACCATCGGGGATCTTGTTCCCACTTGTTGCTGGGGTAGCTTGTGGGATAACTGCATTAATTTTGCAGAAACCTCAGAGCCTCTCTTGCTGGAATAATGCTGCCCAGTATAGCCATCAACAACATAGATGGTGCAAGAATACTTCCCAGTATAGCCATCAACAACATAGATGGTGCAAGAATACTTCCCAGTATAGCCATCAACAACACCTTCTCTACAGCACTTCTTACAAAAGCAATACTGAGGGCATATTAAAGGCAAAGAAGAGTAACTAGAAGGGATGACTGGAAAATCATTTTCACTTGCTGAGAATAACTCCATATCCTCAGTAGCTTCGACTCTATACAGTGTGCCAGGCTACAGAGAAAAGGAAAAGGCAGGCCATCTCTCTGTTGCTAAACTGGGGTTTAGAGGCTGTATCTAGTAAATGGACAGTCTTTGATACACTTAAAGTAGGCTGGAATTAGACAAACCTCAAAGTCTTCAGGTACATCATTGTAAATATTAATTACTTCTAATTAATATTACTGCAAATATTGGATTACCTTTATCACTGTAAAAGGTAAAGCTTAGTAATGTAACACCCTTTACAATATTTCTCCAAGTGATAGAAGGCCTGAAAAGGGACTGCTTGTTTCATACTGGAGTAACAATCAGATGCTGTTTTCTGTCGTATCTGTTCTCATCCTTGAAGAAAGCCCAACAAATGTCTATTTCTATATGTTATACCTCTTTCTGGAAAATCTTCACTCCATTCATTCTATCCATGTGTGGAGCTATGCAATCAGCACAAAGCACTTGTTCATCCACTGCCCCAGGAACAGCCTCCCATAGTGTGTCCTGACACTGGCGTGCTTTATATTAGCTGTTTTTTGGGGGTGTAATCTGCATTCTTCTAGTAGTGACGCACATATTGATACAAAAAAATTAGAGCGGTCTTTCTGATTAAGAAATCTAATGACAAAACTGAATCAGCACTTCAGTGCTTGCTCTTTGAAAAAAAAATGGTACTAAAAGGTTACAAGGCTTTGTCAGGGAAAGGTTTTTCTTTTCTGCTACACTGAATGGCATTTTACTGTTTGATGTGGTTTAGTTGTTTCTGAATCATATAATACAAGAGAAGATAAAGTAATGGGAGAATCTGTCCTTTAACACTACTCTTTCTGTGTTGGGTTGACTTTGTCTGGCTGCCAGGTGCCCACCAAACTGCTCTAACACTCTCCCTCCATCAGCAGTAAAGTGGGGAGAAACTGTGATGAAAGGCTTGCTAGGTCAAGATAAGTACAGGGACCAAATACCATTTTGTGCAAAACAGACTCACCTTGGGAATATAAATTCAACTT
This sequence comes from Psilopsiagon aymara, assembly GCA_024733675.1. Taxonomy (NCBI): domain Eukaryota; kingdom Metazoa; phylum Chordata; class Aves; order Psittaciformes; family Psittacidae; genus Psilopsiagon; species Psilopsiagon aymara. The sequence continues at coordinate 53,617 of JANRGW010019777.1, read as the reverse complement.
GTTGCCAAATAATTGTAACGGAGTAAGGTAGCGAAATAACAAAATTGGAAAATGCTCCCTCATCCCTGCCCTCTTCCCAGGCTCAGCTTCACTCTTGCTTCTTCTACCTCCTCCCCTCAAGTGGAACAGGGGGACAGAGAATGGGGGTTGTGGTCGGACCATAATGCTTCACCACTGCTACGCTTTCCCCCTCATGCTCTTCCCCATGGGGACATTGCCATGGGATACAGTCCTCCGTAAACTTCTCCAGAGTGGGTCCTTCTCATAGGATGTAGTTCTTCAGGAACTTCTCCAGCATGGGTCCTTTCATGGGGTGCAAACCTTCAGGAATGGACTGCTAGATTTCAGGAGCAGACTTCAGGAACATTGTGGAGCTTTGGTGCCTGAACCACCTCCTCCCCTTTATCTGTGCTGACCTTGGTGTCTGCAGGTCTGTTTCTCTCACATTTTCTCACTCTTTTTTCATAGTTGCTGCTACACAGCTTTTTTTACCCTTCCTTAAATGTTTTCTCACAGAGTGATAGCAATGCTGCTGACAGGCTCAGCTTTGTCCAGTGGTGGATCTGTCTTGGAACCAGCTGGAACTGTGGGTAGCCAGCTGTAAAAGAGGGGGGTAGCTTCTGCTGTCTTCATACAGAAGCAACCCCTGCAGCCCCCTTGTTACCAAAACCTTGCTGCATAAACTCCATAGACTCTAACATGTAAATACACCATGGAGGTTAGAAGGAAATGCAACAGCATAAAGTCATGCATTATAAATGAAGGATGGGCATTTGTCCTATAACGGTGGCTGTCATTTTGCATTTGACAGTGACAACCCAATCTCTGCAGGAACCTCTTCTGTACTGAAGTTCAGACCTCATAATTTCCTCAGAGGACAAAAAGAGAGTGCCCTGCACATTTTACCAACTCATTTCACAAGCAGATTATGTTATGACAGATATCGGCGATACTTCTGAATCATGCAAAAAGAAATGGTCAGCAATTTATTATCCATTTTAGGCACCACATTGTCCCTCAACCACAAAGAATTTCCTCATAAACCTCATTCTGTGCATATATACAGCATATAATGCATATTCCATATTTGATTTTAGCTTTGTCTGTCCAATACATTTGCAAGGCTCATGTTTTCTTGCTCCTCTGTAAAACATTGACTACATTACAGATAGGTCTCAAGTCTCAAATCAAGCTTCTACAAGAACTCTAGCAAGACTTTTTTGATGGCTATCATGTTACTGTCTTACTTTCCACCTTTCTAAAGTCCTAATTGTCATGAATTACCAAATGAACGCTCAATGCAGATAGCTTAGCAATTCAGTATGACCCTTGGTTCAGATTCCTTCCTGCTCCTCAGTTCCTGAATTTTTAATACACCATTTCTTGCTTGAACAGAAAGGTTTAATCTCTCTCATAAAAGATTCTTGTGACATTTTACAATTTGTGTGTTTCCCTCCCAGCCCACACACTTTTCCTGTGTGTAATCTGGGTGAAATATTTTTTTTTCCCCGCTGAATGATACAAACTGCAGAATAGGAAGGATTTGAAATGTACACATTTATCATTTTAAACACAGTGAAGGTACTTAATTTTTTCAAGCCTGTCTTCTGCACAGTATTTGCACTGGTCAAATTACACAGAGTGGTGAAGTGCTGGCATATTTTCCTACAGATAATGTCATAGTAAGTCACAAAGGTACTTTATGTACCTTTAATGTACTGCTATTCTCTTACAAGACTAAGTTCCATGGTTTTACGTACTTTTATATCAAGCTGACTGCATCTGTCCTCAAGGCCAACGCTACACTTTTGTGTGTAGACAAACCCTCAGGGCTCAGACAGACGCTAAAGTTACTGCAGCTCAAGTTAGTGCACATCAGCAGAGCGACAGTAACCAATCATATACATGCAGTTAGTCTGCCTCAAATGTGAGCTAAAATATAAGTGCTTAAGCCTGTGTTGATGAGTCTCTTTTTTTTCTTACTCAACCAACACTAAAATTACAATTAAGTTCTCAAGAAACAAATCAGACTGAGTCTATAACATAAAGTCAATCACTTTTAAAAAAGCTGAAGGGAGCAAAAGTTCCATGGGACAGAGCTGCTCGATTCAAACAGGGAGACTGAAGGAAAATAGATGGAATGGAAGTTGCCTTTAAAATGAGTTTACAGAGCTTCTCCTCCTGACGGTAATCATCTTTAAACTCCAGGACCTGGCTGCACAGCCGGCTGACAATATAAGGATGTTATGACTCCAACCTATACTTTTGGGCAAAGTGTGGGTCTTTCATGGGGTACATGGAGAGATGGCTTCTTTTTACCCAATTTGTTCCCCAGCTATGTAAGTCATCAAAGGAATTTTAAAATAATTCGAAATTCTGAAAACGAGCCAATGCCATTCCCTCAAGGTTATTGTGACATGCTGAGACTGCTCACTCTGAGTTAAGGGTGACAGCAGTTCTTTGCACATGTTAGAGTTTAGGCAGCATAATGTAGGAAGCCATAAAGTAGAGCAGTAAGTACAGTAGTCCATCTTTCAGATCATGACTATGTGTACCCCATCTATATGTGATAATAGCTCTGGCTAAACTCTATCTGTGTGCTAGGAGTGACCCATCAGACAGACATGCGGAGTATAACCTTGTGGCTTGCAGACAGAGGGGGCAATCCGCTCACAAGCATCAAGTTGAGGAAGTATCCATATAGTGATTTGAAGTAGGGAGTAGGAAAAATATGAAGCACCTGAAGCACAAATTGTCTCTGAAATTTAGAATGGTCCTACTGGACCACTGATTTGGATAAATAAACCACTGTGCTGGTAGCAACCTGCCCTTAGGATGGTATTAGACCAATTCTGCTGCTACAAAACACGAACTATCCTCCAGCTGCCCCAAGTGCTGAATTAGCCTTTCTTAAACTCAACCAGAAATGTTCTTAAGGAAAAAAGACACTTCCACTAAATTGTTGCTTTTACACTGTCTCTCTTCTGCTACACATCTAGTTTTTTACTTAAAGCCTTTGCAAGCCCTTACTGTCCTGCCCTATGATTGAGCTTAAAGGAAACACTGCACATTACTACTACCACTTGCAGTGAAGCCAAAACTGTGGGCTGCAGTCTTGGTGTGTGCTGCTGTTTTTTGTTGGTTTTTTTTTTTTTCTGTGTGTCTACTCACCAAGCCTGCTCTGCGTATTCTAGGAGGATCCTTAAACATGGTACATTAAGAGCTGCTGACAGTCTCTGTCTGATACGGGGTAATGGCGCATCTTCAATATATCAGGCTCAGTGTTTCTGAGTATATGGTGCAGAAATTTCTAGCCAGAGTTTTCAATCAGTTGCGCCTATTTTTAAAGCACTTTAATTTTTCTTCTGTGTTCTTTTTCATACTTATATATTCAGGCATTCTCAGGTACTAAAGCTTTTCATATGACAACTGCAAACATTATGATGGCTTGTTTAGAAATTGAAAAATGCAGTTTTGAGGTGGAATTACTAATATTATTGAGAAAATTACTTGAAAATGTTATCTGAGGCTGGCACAGCATAGTTTTTATTATTGAAAAAACATAAGTTTGCTTAATAGCAGCATTCAGTACTTCTAATTTTTCATAAATATCAGGAAACTGCTTCTTGCAATGTCACTGATCTGGACTAAAGGCAATATGGTAAATATGGTAGGATGAAAACACGATAGAGATATCTGTTGGCTATATGTACAAGTCTGCTAGTTGGAACCAACTAGCAAAATCATTTCAAGACTACCAGGCATATATTCTTTGATGGAGAGCAAAGAAAGTGTCACACAAAGTTAGGCCCTTCCACAGACCATGTCAAACAACTTGACAATTAATTTGTTTCAGCATCAGTGTGGAAGAATAGAAGACTATAGTTTGCATAAGAACAAAATCTGAACATTCTTATATCAGCCTAAAGAACTTCAGGCAGGATTGTCATGGATATGGGAATAGGAATGAATTAATATTCAAAATTACATGGGGGCGTGTGGGGATTATTTTGCAGTAAAATAATTTCAATCTATTAAAAAATTATAGGCATGAGAAGCATTCGAGGCTAATGATGATCATTACTGGGAAAAAAACTGTAGCTGCTGATTTACTGTGAAATCATTTATGTGTAGTATATGTTTACTCAGTCTTAATCAACATCACAGTTATCTAAAGCATGATTAAATATTAAGATGAAAGCTTGAGGTCAGGGAGGGCTCTGTTACATTCTCCTTTCAGAACTCAAGAGACAAACAGGAAAAATTATGGTAGATAAGTTGTGTGTTGCTTCCCTTCTCCCCTCTCCTCCCCACATGTCAATATTCCCCCTGGGGACTCTTCCCAGAGAAAAACAGTGTGGCAGGTGCTCTCCACATTGCTCCTTCAATTGCTGTTGATTTCCAAGGCAGCAAGCATCAGGCAGGCCAGGTGGCAGCGCTGAATGAAGCACGCGTGCCCCAGCTCAGGCGTCCCTTGCCTCTGGGGCTGAGGAAAAAGGAGGAGCTCATCTGAGGCTCAGAAGGAGAAGAAACAAATGCTGTTTGCAAAAGGAGAAACCAGAAAGAATTTCCCTGATTTTAAAGCCAGGGAAGGCTTTCTTGCTAGTTGGGTCTTTCAGTGATAATAGAAAGCACAACCCTGAGGGTGACAGGAGGAAGAAAACATTCCCCTACGGAATTACATAGGATAAAAATAAGGGCTTGAATCTGAAACCATGTCTCCTTTTGCCTCTTTTTCTACCTCCCACGGAGAAGTGGGTAAAGCACAGTGAACAGAGTGAGTGTATCAGCTATTGCCACCAGAGAGCTGCCAGATGTCTGCTTTGCAATTGGAAACAAGAAAAGAAAAAAACCAAAACCTCATCCCAGACACATGGGGGTGGTGGAATTTGATAGTTAGTATCAGAACCCAAGGAAAATTAGCTAATGTGTGTGTCAGAACAAGAAATCCTCCATTCGTTGCAATTACTCAAAGTCTTGGCTTGCCATTGAGAATGCATTTTAGAGGCTGGCATAATTAAATGGGGAGCAGAGCCAAAAGAGAAATTGCAAACCCTGAAAAGGAGAGCTAAGAGGCTAAAATCATACCTTATTTACATATTTTGCCATAATTTCAGCAAATTTAGCCAAATTGCATCTGGCCAAATTGATACTGATGTTAAGCAGCAGCAGCTCTACTGGCTTAAACTCCGCAGGCTTAAGCTCTACTGGATTAAGCTCTATTGGTTTACTGTTGTTAAGCAGCAACAACTCCACTGGCTGAGAATTTGGCCCAGTGAGAGTGCTTTGATCGTACATAAGTTTCCTTATGGAACTGGAATTTCCCATAGAGCTTGTGACTGAGCCAACTTTTGGGCTGCTGTCCCTGCTGGGAGGACCTATTTATTCAGTAGTCATAGCCTGACTTCATCCCACTTTTCCTCCTGCCTGGTAGCCATCACACCAGCCACAGGAGTAAAGCCTGACCTTACTTGAGGTCTGCATTGTGCTGACTTCTAATTTTACCTTGCTGACTCTTGAGCTAATGCAGGCACTTGAAAGGTGGTGCAGTGCATTTGCATCCAAACCTCACATTTTGGCTGGGAGAGAGAAGAAGGAGGTTGTGCTCCCCTGTTTAATGGCCAAGGGCTCTCCAGAGCTGCAAGACGCATTCAGTCCACTTTGAGTTCTGCATTTAACAAAGAAGGTTCAACAGAAAGGAAGTCTGGGGAAACGGCAGATTTGGAGGGAACCTAGCTTTGGTTTCATAAATTTGATGCCAAAGCTAGCCAGAACAGAGCTGCTTTACCAGTGCTTAGCTATGAGATCAGGGGATTCCTCTGAAACTCCCACAAATGCCAAAAAAAAGAAAAAACCTGACAACTTCTGCAAGCTGAAGCCTAGCATTTCACATAGCTGTATTTAATAGTCACACTGAAGGCCCAAATTGCAGCTTTGCTACAAAGAACAGCTTTCTTTATATTTTAGTGCTGAAAAGGTTAAGGAAAAAGAACCCAGCCCTTGATGAGGTTCTTTGCAATAGGAAGGAATCAGTCTTCACCCACTGATTGTTACAACAGCTGGGAGTTAAAGTTTACTACTGGCATTTTTTCATTGCTGTTTTCAGTGGTGAGGCTTGATTTCTTTCTGGCTTAGCAGCCTTTTGTCTTTGTTTACAGAAATTGGAAGGGAAATAGCTTTCTAAATATTATAAATGGTTAACTCATTGCCCAGTGTACATTTTCCAGGCCCTCTGCTTGTTGTTGAGTACTGAAGAGATACAACAACTGACAGAGCTGTCTCTTCTTCCAGAAACAAAATGAGTTAGTAAAATTGAGATAAAAATGGTCCATTTGTGAGAATCTGAGAAGGAGAGGGGAAGGGACAGACAAGTGGTCTCAACAAGGACTGAATGTAAGCAGAAAGAATAAGATGCATTTTTATATCACACAATGAAAGCTTTCCAGTGCCACACGGTATTCATTGTTTCTGTTACTCTTAGTTAAATGGACTGCTAATTTTTCCTTCTTCTGGTCTGTATCCAGTGGATTGTTATTTTTGTTCAGCCGCAGCTTCAGTGCATTTAATGATTAAATCTCCCCTAAGGACCTGTTTTTGCAAAGCGTAGCAGTTTATGCCATCTTTCTTTATACATTTATAACTTTTCTTTATACACACTTTGGCTGTGGCTAGGCTAATGGGAGGGATGCTTTCATATTATTCACATTAAAGAACAGGTATATGGTCTCCAGGCTGGGGAATTAGTAGGTGGACAATTTTAGTCAATGTGTGACTATTGCAATAAAATCTTTTAAGCCTGAAGCCTACTCTGTAGCTTTTATTCTGGAGGCATGAGACAATCGTCTGAATCAAAAGGAATTACAGAGAGGAAAAGCTGAGGGGAAAAAGAAGAGGTTGGAATGTGGTGCAGCATGCATCAGAGCCAACACCCACTTACAGAAGGCCTCCATTGCAAGGCATGAAAAGTGTCATCAGGTCTTCAACCTCACAGTCAAGAGAGAAGGAGACCTTGGCTGGTTCTTCAAGGTCTCAAAATTATCCCTTCACTGCTGGACAGTCCAGCTAATTACAGACAGATCTGGGAGTAGGCAGGCAAAGGCAAAACCCAGAAATATGGCAAAGCACCATCTGCACTGTCATTCATAAAGGTCATTTATAAATATTCAGACTACACAACTGCTCAGTGTTTGCTGCATACTCCCTCTGTCTCAAGGGCCTGCTACAGCTGGGCAACCAACCTCCTTTCTTAATGTTTTTCATTGTGCTTGGTCACAAATGTCACCTGTTTTGATAGAACAAGAAGCTCTGTGAAGTAGATCCCTGTACCTTCCTCTTCCATTAAGCCACTCACCTATGACAAAGAATAAAGGTTACAGCAACATTCAGATTATTAAAAAAAGCTTCTCTATAATTCAGCTATAGTACAGTGTGCAAGCATGTAAGTAAAGGTACACTATACCACTTCAATGTGTAAAATTTCTCAAGTAATAGCTGTGATGGAACAGGATCAACTGTAGGTTAATAACCCTTTTTTGTATTAACTACAGTGGTTTTCATGGTTCCTTTAACTGAAGCTTGCAATATCCGGTGCTGTTCAGAGGCAGGATGCCAGGTACAGAGCAGAATCCTTGTGTAGCTTTCTGTATCATAACTCTTTCTGAGGATAATTGTGCAGATCTGCTTCTTACTATTCAATTTTCTACAGAGAAGGTAAGTGCAGGATGCAAGACCCTTTTCATTCAGATTACATGGAAACAAAACCATGAAAAAGCTGCACTGTACAGGACCACATCTTTTTATATGCAAATTGCTAGAAGTCTTTTGAAGGATCTGTCCCAAACTCTGTGGGACTGACATTAGTTTAGGCAAATCAAGGAAGTCAACCTGCTTGATTTGGCTTTAAACAGTCTATAGGGCACCTCTAGTTTTTGGGTTTGCTGTGACTCCCATCTAAGCTTCAGGCCTTTACTATGTGTAGGAGCACAGTCAGAGGTTTTGGGGACTGAGACAACATACATTTTGGATAACCATTTAGGTGTTGTAGCTTCTACATTCTCCTGAACCACCCAGTTAGACCCAGGCTTGCCGTCTTTCAAATGAGAGGCACCCCTTTCCAAGGACTGATTTAATAGTGCTTTGAATTGCTCTCTGGAAGAGCTGTCTCTCTACAGAAAACATTGCACTTCTTTGCTGGATGTGTAAAGGCTTGGTCATTTTCACCTTCAGCACTGACAGATTTCAGCTCATGCAGATTCAAACAACAAGGGCCACTTGACCTGACACCTGATGAAGGAAGATGATGCAAAAAGAAGTGTAAAGTGTAGAGCAGTTCAGGTCCCTCATCTTGCTCAGCAAACACCCCTCTACACCTGCCAAAGGCTTAGGAATGCTCCCAAGAGGAATGTAGCAGAACAGGATGGTCAGAAACAGTGGGTGTGTTTGCAGGGTAGGACTAGAAGCTGTTGCATTACCTCAGCAACTAGTAAAAGGTGTACCTGCATTGGAAGAAGAGATACTTCCATTCTAGTATCTTCCAATTGCTGCCCCAGCTCTGTGGTTAAAAGTGACTGAACCTGTCTCTGTTGAAATGGGCTACCACAAGGCTGGTGCTGGCCATGGACAGACCGTGCAGATGGTGGAGTTGGGACAGTCCCTGGGAGGCAGCTCTGGGGACAGAGACTGCCAGACTAATGAGGAGCAATGGCCTTGGTACCCTGTGCAGTGACTGCTCCCTGTCATTGGACATGCTTCCTTCCCCACCAGTCATTCTCTTCCCTGTTTAGGGTGCCATTTAACAATGGCAGGACTGAGCTCCTACTGCTGGATGGAGTCAAACATCAACCTGCTCTTCAAAACCAGGGCGCATGGAGGAGGCAATGGGTGGTGATGACTTTCCCAGCTTCCATCCTTGCTTGGGTTCCTCTCAAGCTCACAGCTCAGGGAAAGGAGAAGTCCATCCATTCTGGTTGCCTCAGTTTCTTTAGAGGAATAAGGGCTCCTTTAATTCTGGATGAGCTGAGAATCTATCCAGGGAAGTGATTTTCTTTTCATCTCTATGCCAGCAAAATTTGGTTAGCCTACACTGCTGAAAAAGTGAGAAGACTTGACTAACCATTTAGTGATGCAGTGCGTGAGCCTGGAGGAATGAAGACTGTGAACAAAGTCCCAGTCCATTCCTGGTGAGCCCTGGGTCCATCTAGAGGGGCAAAACACCAAAGGTGATGGGTTGCAGCAGCTCAAACTTGTACCTGAAGTTGCTTCTGCTCTTTCCCTCTCCATCCTCATGCTAACGGGCTCAAACCTGGGAAGTCAGGTAGGGGCCAGCAGAAGAGCCGTAGTGCTCCAATAGCACAACTTCTATCTTAATTGTGCGTCACTGTCTCTTCTGTACCATAGGCTTTACATCAATGCGGGTTAGTGTGAGCTGCTTGGCTGTGGTGGTTGGTGTTGTGACATCCTAATGCCCTTAGCCACAGTGGAAACTGCTGGATAATGGCTAGTGGAACAGCATGTCTATGGAGAAAAATGTCTCCTCAGAGGTGGCACAACTGGGATCACTTTCAAGTATGATGTGTGGAGCTGTGATCAGAACCATTTGGGGTAACTAAACCCCTTTTTGTATACATTTGCTGTGTTGAGAATATGTAATGGAGTCACTGTGAGTTTCGTACTGAATTGGGGCTGATCTCATAGGTAGCATGCACTAGCCCATGGAAAATCTGGTCTAAACCCAGTTCACTGGAATGAACTGGTTTTGGACAAGGCTAAAAGAAACTTCCAGTATCCATAGACAAGAAGCGAAAAACACCATATTGCATAAATTTTCCATAAATTGCTCAATATGGAATGTGTCTACAGTAGGACAAAAGTCCTTCATTTTGTGAAAAAAGCTACAGGACCACCAATTAATTCTATTTTGCCACTCATGAAAAAATCCAGCACTGCTGTGCCAACCTCAGTAATACAGTTGCCCCAGGCAAACAAGCACATCCATGTTTACAACTGGCCAGCCTTCTCCCACAGGCTTTAGCACTGCTCTGGTAATTTTGTGAATCAGCATCTCACATCCACAATTGCCATATGAAGAGAAAAAGTCACAGCTCAGTTTATGTCTGTATGCTACGTCTCTATGGATAGCTCCAAAAGCTCCTGGGAGGAAGAAAATAAAGTTCAAATATTTCTAAGAGAAGAAAGTGACAAATACGCTTAGTTTGCTACCTAAGAAGAAAACCAAAAACCCCACTCATCTTTTGCAACTGTAAGTAGACCAAAAAGAAATAATACTAAGAGACTGGACAAACTGTAAAGTTATTGTTACTGTATTAGTTTCTCAGTAATTTGCACAGTGTCATGCAAGAAGATGATAGAAGTTTTTACTGCATGAGGTACCTGGTCCCTAAGTTGTTAACAGTACCAAGGTAGATGATGCATTGTCACTGTCATGAAAAGATGCTTGTCCAAAGAGGTTGAAAATGAAGCCTTCTATGGTCTACAGTCTATGGATGATGCTGCAAGGAGTTGCGTTGGTGTAACCAGGATACTGAATGGACACACTGATCTTGTAATATAGATGAGGTTGTAGAACTGGGATCCAAGCAGACAAGAAAGGTCATGAGAAGAAAAATGCAATGAGCAGCTGCCTGCATGTTTTATTAGCCTGGCTCTAAGGAAATAAGACTTGCATAATAGTACTGCTTTGCCCATTTGTTTTTCTGTCATTCTCGCAAATAACTTCTGATTCTGTTGGCTTATTTCAGCTAAATTTAACAGAGATGTATTGGCCTTAGATATATATTATGTCCCTTCAGGTTTCATGAAAACTGGCAGCTAGACAGGGAAAAGAGCTAAATTGGTACTCCCAATGAGGGAAGGGTTTCAATGTGAATTAAACAATTACCTGCTCTGTTTTGCCTGCCAACTGGCCAGCCAACATGGCCAAACAACTTCAAGCTCTCAGAGAATAATGAATCAAGCTTTTTTCATTTGGTGTGGAAGAGAACTGGAAAGGAGGCAAGAGGTAGGTGTATGGTGGCCAAGGCGAGGGAACAGGGCTGGAGACAGATGGAGGAAGAGGACGAGTGTGGGCTGAAAGGGCTCTAGGAGCAGTGTGAGGGGACCTAAGGTTACAAAGGTGAGAGAGGACCGTGGTGAAAGGACGGAATTATTACAGGGCAGGCAAGTCTGAACACAGTCTTCCTGAAATCAGACCTGATTAGTGCTGCTGTTCGCAGGGTGGCTTGTATATACAAAGCTTGTCATGAGTACATTACTATCCTACTTTCAGAAGTGATAAGCACCCGTAGCTTCTATGGACTTCAGCAGGAGTTGTGGGTGCCCAGCATCAATAATTCTCAGATCCTGTCTATATAGTGTTAGTTGAATAAATTTGCAGCAGCTCTACGCGGCTGCCCTGCAGCATGAGAATTATTAGATCATTACAGTTTCTTATATCCGTCACAGCAAAAGCAGATCTGCAGAGACTATTAATTTATATACACTAGCAAAAAATAAAAAGAAATATATCACATAAACTGTCATCCCAATTATCAGAGGTCTACACACTATGTTGCACAACTAGATACTCAATTCTTATTTCCTTAATTGCTGTAAAATATATAGTCTAAATCAAGTAAAAAAAAATGTTTGGACAACATCAATAGTGAGACAGACACAAGATCTACCAGCCACAAGTGAACTGAAAGAACTATGGAACTGTAAGAGCTGATTCACACCTAAGTCAAGATTTATGTTGGAGTAACTTCACTGACTGAAGCGTAAAATAGAGCAACAGAGAGGTAAATAAGGCCAACAGAATGAATAAGCCTGGCAAGAGACTTCCAGAAAGGACTTTATCCTCTGTATTATTGGTAAAATCCTTTGTCCCTTGAGGTAGTTGTTTACACATCCATATCAAGGTTTTCATGCTTAATTATTTTGCAACTTCTTTTGGAGACATGAAATCCTGTAACTACCTCCACACTTCTAAAATGATGATGTGCTGGAAAAAAAAAAAAAAATCACTCAGGGCTTGCAGATTTTCATTACAATTTTACCATCAAGTAAGTCTGTTCCTTCGCTAGAGTTGTTTCTCTCCATCTCACAGAGTTTGTCCTTTCGGTTGCAGCTAAACGATTCTTGGTAGAGTGGACTTCTCTCAGGAGCTTTGTTCTTGCTGTCAGAAAAAAATTACTTTCACCAAAAGTCACATGCACTACCACGTACCTCCCAGGTACAATATTTGTGTCTTACAAAAGTGACACTCAACCCCGCCTTTACCTTATGGGTTGAACGCTAGGCAGTATAGTTTGGTATATCTTAAGGAACAACATCTTCTTATTTTTGGAAAGTCTTGCTAGGGCTACATTTTCCAAATGCCTTTGAGGGATGAAAAACTGAGTTATGAACAGCTATATATGCTGTTCATATAGAAACATATATATGCTGTTCATATATATGCTGTTCATAGAAAGGCTCTATACATGCCTTTCTCTAGTTATTTTAATTGTCCCTGCAATTACAAACACAGAGGAGAGATTTTTCTGATTTACTCTTGTATTTAAATTGCAGGTGCAAATTTCTCCCATGTCTGAATTTTGAAAATAATCTAGGGCTGAAATTAAATCTTCCCATATTGCTTGATATGCTTTTACAAAAAAGAAGCTTCTGCCTTATTCAGAAATGTTACTTATTTGATAGGCTGTGGTGCCTGCTTTTTGATTGAGAGAAAGTGTTTTATTTTCCAAGTTTCCCAGTGATGCAGCTTAACACACAGGTTATGCAGCCAGATAAACAAGGAACTGCATAAGAGCTTTTGTCAAAATATTCATCAACACACATTGCTGTTTCAAAGTGTCTTCTACGAAGACATGCATGTTACCAGATAAAAAACACAGAACTGTAATTTATGAAGGAGATAGTTTTGCAGGTGACATAAGGATGCACTATTTTTTCAACATTTCAAAACAGCTTAATGGAAATGCTTTGTGCCACACTTTTTATCAGCATGCCACCCTGATAACTTTTTACCATATAAACAGTAGAATGCTATAACAACAGCAGTGATGCTGGATTCTTCTTTGCTAGTCCTTATGGCTCTCAGAGAGTTTGAGAAGATGATATGGGACTTCTAAAGGGAGATAAATATTAATAAATGCATTTTATGGATGAGTAAGCTCTAAAAGGTAAAGGAGCATTTCCAATGGCACAGCAGTTGATGGACGAATGCGGTAAGAGAACAGATGACTCAGTCTTGCCACACTACTGTGTGTGGCTTGCAGTAGAGTGCTGCCTCCATTAAAAGAGAGAAAACCAGACAGAAGTAGTGCAGCTGACTAAAGCTGCATTATCATCATTTTCAAACTGACTAATGCCCTGGCAGATTACAGGCTGATCTGGATCTCTATCAAGTTTTCAAAGAAGAGATTGTGATCTTTATTTACACCCATTTTCAACTTTGAAGCTTTGAGCATGAGAAAAATCAGACGTGAAGGGGGCAGCTTACACGAATCTCTTCTAAAGTTGATCAAGAGACAGTGAGGTGCATCAAGGTGAGGATACCCCATAGAGTAGCCTTTAAAAAAATGTTTCAGTTGTGTCTACCCTGAAGCAGTGCTCTTCTCAGGCAATAGAAGCTGGCTAAAGCTGGGCTAAGAGCTAGGCTAAGATATCTGGGAGTAACTGTAACTATTAATTTATTACTTTGCTGGGAAGACAGCCATAAAGATACACATGGATCTACCTACTGTGTTGCATACTTCTCATCAGCCATAAAAACCTGCAATACACTCCTTAGAGCATTTTGAGGAAGGTGCAAATACAAGCTGACTTGATTTACATAGATAACTCTGAAAAATGGGTTTAAACATATGGATCAGAGTCTCAGCTCTCAGCAGAGGAACTCTGATTTACACCAGTCAAAGAGGTGGTCTTGAAAGCATGTGTGTGCACACACACGGGCCAGTTACTGGAATATACACACACACAAACATAACTTGCGTCAAGTTTCTAATTGCATCTGTAATTCCAAACAAATAATTTTACACTGAGCTTGTAATTTGAGAATCTTCCTGTTGCCACTTAGTTATCAAAGTCACCTGTCAGGCAAAACCAAACAGAATCATGCAATTTATCTAACTAAATGGCATATCTTAATTTCTGAATATTTGCCGTGAACCATTGCTGAATGGGCTCAAGATTAAGAAACGATTCATGGAACACAGCAGCAAATACTTTTGCCTGCTTTTGAGAACATGAGTCCTTGTAGACAGTGCCTGAACAGAAAAGAAGCAATATTAGTGAATTAAAGTTTTTAATTATTATTTACCCTTGTCTACTAAATACATGCTTGTGGAAGATTTCAAACAACACACTTCCCATGGGTAAAAAGTCCTTCAGAGCCACTTTTGAAAATTGCTTTAAAGTTCTATAAAGCCTGCCAATGAAGAGCCTGTTTCTGTTTTCATAAACATCTATATTCCTACTTTCTATAGAAGTTGGATGCTTATGTGTGTTTGAACATGTCTTGTGATTTTTATATGCAGTTTTTATCGGTCAGTGGACGAATTACTGAGGTGCTTGTGCTATCCTAAACTCTCTCTTGGTCAATACTGAATAATAGCACCTTAGGCAAGAAAGAGCTAGCAGTGCACATGCAGACAATGTATTATGCTGTTAAGTCCTGATTTGTTTATTCACAGCAATCTGTGCATCTGAGATCATGTTTCATTTCTGAAATAACATCTTAGGTGCTTCTGAAAACTTCATCTCATGACCAGGATTTCCGAAACAGCTGGGTATTCACAAATGTTTTCTTCATTATATTAAATTCTGAGCTCTTTTGAAAACACCGCTGCATGTACCATGCAGTGGCAGTGTTAAGCACTGAATGCTTTTGGAAAATTCAGCTTTTATTCTGATGAAAATCTGCTTTTCGGAGAATGCCGGCCTTACTGTGGAAGCTGAGCTTCTGCAAAAGTAATCATGTTAAGACACATGTCTTAAAATTAATGGGAGACATTGTGACTATTTTACTTCTGATTAACAAAAATGTAATCTTTGTAATGTTATGAGGTCGTACTGTTCATTACAATTAGCTGTATGTGTGTGGTTGTGCTAATCTAAAAGTGATGTATGTTGGTCTTATCACTTTCTTACTGTTTAATTAGTTGTGTAATTGAACCAAAGAGCATCTTCTGTTTAATCTGAAGGTCTATTGTTCAGTTGCTCATGCATAGTTTTAAATGGATGTCAATAGGAAAACTCACACACACAAGTTACTCCCAGCTGTTGTAGCACAAATTGTAGGAAGAATTGTACGTAGGGGGATTATATGGTTAATTGTGGCTTGTATCAGATATAATACCCACCTTCTGCAAACTACAGATTGCATGGAATTTACATAGAATTAGACTAATCCTAAGCAAATTGACAATTAATTTCATAGGGCTTGGAGATATGACAGCTCCTGTCTGATTGAAGAGTAAGAGCATCTGTGTAAGGCACCATACTGCCATATCCCTTTTTCAATGAAGTTCAATGATACGCTGTTGAATTTGTTTTCCACACTACTTTCTTTCTCCTTTTGAATCTTTTCAGAAAGTTTTTAAGGAAAATTTTATTGTCAGCAGATTGCCCGCACTTGAGGGAGGGAAGAAGAAAAACTCAGGCTTGACGAGCAAGACTCCAATGCACATGCCTAAACACCAACCTACATTTCAGCCAGTTTAAAACCAAATAAAGATATTTTTCTTATAAATTGATCTCCTAATTTTTGTGGTTTCAAAAAGAGAGCAGACAGAGGGAAAAAAGTTGTATTGAATCAGGACTCATTGCTAATGTCTTCTGGATGAGTTTTGTTTCTCTTTTTACCTGTGTGGACTCCTACTAATCGTTGAGTGTTTCAGACACAATAAATGAATGATCCTTAGACTTCTGTCTTGAAAAAAAGACTTTCTCCTTGAGGTTTTTTTTTTTATGTTGAATAGAGGGCCATTAAAACACTTAGACACAACGTATTCACTGTCACTCCCTGATGTCCTGATTTGAAAGGCATGGTTCTGTGCTGCAGGCAGAGAAAGCAAGAGAAAATTAAATAATCCTTTTAATTTAGTTTGTGAAAGTGGCCAAGTGACTTTCAGAGAGTTGCAGAGGAAATAAAAGTCTTAGCGATTTTCTTTAATTAGAAGAGCAAGGGGTCAGTGAACACTCTACAGAGCTGATGTTGAACATACATAACAGAATGTTGACCTCCTCAGAGCCAGCACTTAACAGCAAGCACTGTGGCAAGGACACAAAACAAGGTCTCTTAATTAACGTCTCAATCTTCGCTCTGTTCACTGAGCTCGAATGATGGCTCCATGCAGCTGCATGAGTCTCTGCAGCTTGTGCCATGTGCTGCTGCTGCAGCAGGGACTTCAGACTGGGGTGTGCAGCAAGCAGACCAGTTTACATTCATGAGTGGCGGAGTATGTCTTGCTTGCTGAGAAGGCTGTCTTTGTCTCCAAAGGATACTACTGGCTGAAGAGTCACACTCTGAGACAGAGACAAATATTCACTTGAACAATAAAATAAACAAATGATTGTAAAATGTATTTTCTTTTATAGTGCAGCATGTCATAACTCTTTTCAGTCTAATTTGCTATTGCTTCCAGTAATTTATGGTGTATTACCTCATAATCATGCCATTTCATGAGGTACAGTACTGCAGTGTTACAAGACAGAAACTGGGGAGGAAAAAAGTCATACCCTAAACTGATGAGATACTGAAACATCTGTGTTGCTTATACTCCAAACAGCATTCCCTTTTTTCCAAGACATTATATGTCTTGACACATAAAAAATTGTCTTTATTTTTTTTTTTCAAATGAAAATAAGCATCATTAATTTTGGCATTCCATAAAACAAAATACACCCTGACTAATATAGAATTACCAAGCTTTAGGGCAACTTGGTGACAATCAAGCTATCCCCCACATACATGGCAAAATACTCTGGTGTTTGCTAGGGAAAGTCTGAAGAAAGCCCCTGAAATCACTAGAGATCTTTCCAGCAAGCACAGTGAATTCTGATCCAAGGCAAAAATTTACAGAGATACACAGTTTTACATTGTCAAATAGATGTCATACCAACAGAATCTCCTTAATACTTTCATAATCCAGCACTACAGTTTTAGGATGAAATATTAAAAAGAAATAGAAACGCAGGGATAGACACAGCAAGATAAAATATTTTTTCATATAATTTTTGAATAGTTTTTTTTAAAATGCAAGCGTGTAAAGGACATATTGCCTTACTCGTGCCTCTCATGCTCCGGTGGGAAACACCATAGACCTCAAGCTATGTAAAATTAAACTGCTCCTAAACTCCAGCAAAAGGAGTATTTCTGGTAGGTGCCAGCTAAGCTATACAGTGCTGTTCCTCCTTAGAAAAACTGTAATTTTTTTAAGCATTTGCACAAAGGATAGCACATGACTTACGAGTTGGCCCTCAGGCTGCAGATCAATATCAGCAATAGTCAAGAGATGTTTTTTTGGCCAAAGGAGATGAAGAAGTGAAGGCCTATTTGCTGCTGGAAACTGGTGGACAAATTATGCATTAGAAAAATATTTTCGTTTGGGGTTTAGTTTTTACTTACATTTTTATTTTTTCCCCCAAAGTGAGAGAGGCCTAATTTACACAGGGTCTGAAACCAGCAAAGTTGCACCAGAACAGGTAGAATATAGGAATGCTGGTTTGCTACTTTGAAAACTCCACTAGCAGAGATTCTGATGTTGGAGCTGGATCCGCGAAAAGAACATAGGAAAGCAAGATAAAAGATTGTCAGTCAGTCACTAAGATTTGGTACTAGATGTATAATATTAAAATCTTAGTTTCTTGCTTCAACTTTTCAGTCTGTAAATCAGAGGTAATAAGATGCTCTCACCACATAGGCAGTACTAGCAAGGTGTTTTCAGGATGAAAAAGTGGCAAGATTACATAAGCACTGATGATTATTGTTATTATTAATTTCATTACGTATTATCTTTCCACAAGCTGTAGCTTTCATAAGCCTGAAAACTCTACATTAATAAAGTAAAGTTAATGCAATCATCTTGAATGATCAAACTTCTACAATAAAGTTTCAGATACATGTATTATGTTGGCGGATTGTTACAAAGGCATATGCTCTTGGCTTCATACGTTGAAATCTGTTTCCTGCCAATCCTGCAGCTAAGCGAAACAAAACATACATTGGCTTTTTACTTGGGTGCAGCTCATTAAAATCCTTTATCCAGCTTTGCAGCCTACAGTGCCCAGAAGCCTTTACAGTTCTTATGAATGCTGAGAAAACTGGTTTGCTGTGTGCTGACTGGCATGAATATCACCTTTGGCCCAACAAATACCAGGTGCCTTTTTAACACCTGGATGTTTTACAGCCCTGAAACAGCTTTGATGCATAATAACTAGACAAAAGCCACTGGAGCAAATGATTTCAACAGCTCAGGTGAGGATATGATTTCCCCTCCCCCTGCTTCTTACCCTTAACTTTCACCACTGGGCCCTTTATGACATCTCACACAGAGATATGAAACTGCTATTAAAGCTCCTATGTTTGTGTAGAAAAGCTTAACCAGAAGTGCTAACTAATTATATGAGAAAAAACTGTAATTTTGTTTGCTTTTCTGAGAGCATAGCTTTTATTTTTTTTCTGTGAGTTTTTGTTTGTTTGGTTGTTTTTTTCCCCATTGAAGGAAAGAAAACCATTGCATTTAATTACATTTAATTATCCTGTAACCCCAGGTGGCCTATGCTTCTCCATGTCGGTTAGCCACTGAATTCTATCAGAACTGCTTAGCTAAAAGCTACCTTTTACATGTTGGTAGGCATCGAAAATCCTCCTGTGGAGTTGCTTTCATGTCAAGACAGTATCACGGACATTAGAACACCACCGTATGTCCTTGCCTCCACTTTTCCTTGTGCTTTGCAGGTTGTATTCTCTTCCTCTGCCAGGCAATCAGTTAGCTTCCTTAGTGATGAGTGAGTGCGTGTGTGTGGGCATGCGTGCATGAGTGTATGTGTGTGTTCACAATGTCATATTGTGATGAGAAGGGAGGGGAAGCAGAGTGCCTTCACTCAAGATCCTGCTTTTTATCTAAAAGGAATAGCCACATCTGCCGCTTTGTGCACAGAGTGCCTACTCTAATTGCCAATTCCAGTTCTGATTTATTAATATTTAGATCCTTAGATACAGAAATTCTTCTTTCAGAGCAGACGAGTGACTATTTCCCAACTTTTTTCCCTTCTG
Source organism: Psilopsiagon aymara (assembly GCA_024733675.1). NCBI lineage: Eukaryota > Metazoa > Chordata > Aves > Psittaciformes > Psittacidae > Psilopsiagon > Psilopsiagon aymara. The sequence continues at coordinate 34,335 of JANRGW010019777.1, read as the reverse complement.
ATTAGCAAGTGTCATAGCATTCTTGTTTCTTGACAGCAAGAATTAATTGTGCCACAGAGTCTGATTCTTTGGGGGAGGAAGTTCCTGAAAGTGTGAAGTAAAAGATGAAGGGAAAGAACCTTGGTTTGCTTTAAAATCCTATTCTTATTAACCTGATCTAATTTTGGATATGAAAAATTTCTACAAACTCTAATTTAGTGTTAGCACTAGGAATTACAAAGATGAGGAGAAGGAGAAAGGAAATCCCACTTGGGAGCCTTTAAATGCTTCTGTCAGATTTGTGCTGAGTTTTTCATTTCTGCCCATTTGATTGAAAACTTAAATAATTTTGCATTTCATTATATTATTTGCCTGTTAAAATACAGAATTTGCTAGCTTATGGCCTCAATCCATGCTGTCTTTAAAGGAAAGGTAGTAAAAATGAAATTAAGAAAGCCAGATAAATACCAAAATCTTAAGATGGTGCATCTTGTAATTATCACATCTTCTGCAAAGCATCTGAAAAATAGCTTTGGAAGCCTGCCATGCTGCAAACTGCTCCACACAATGAAAGGGAGCAGGACAGTAAAAGGCAATTGATAATGAGATCTTTAAATGGACTTTTAAACTTGTAGAAGGAGCTCTTACCCCTTTCACCTTTTGTTGTGGCTCCTTTTTGGTTTTCATATAAAAGAATATTTTCATGATGCCCCCTGATTTCGTGTTTGGGAATGTGGCATGGGAACAAATTTGTCAGTGACAAGAAGAATGGAGGAAAGGGTGAAGACTAAAGAGGGAATTAATTCCTGCCTTGGAAAAGTATCAACATCAGTCTTTTCATTAATCTTTTTCCTAAGGGTTATAAATTCTTCTGAAATTTTTCTGTGCCTCTGGAAGCAGCTTCGTTTGCCTTTTGTTTATAACATGATGTTTAGAGTCTGAGTTGCCACTAGCAGAACTATTTTGTGACTTAGGAACCTGAAATACAGTTTTATGCTGAAAAACATAGTGAAATCAGTAGTTTAAAAAAGCTGGATGCAAACTTGGAAGAAATTTGTGATCTAGCCCTTGATCCTCAGATTAATTATTTGTGGAGAATCATGTGTATTTACACATAATTACATGTTCAGATCATCACTGCAAAGCATCTTTTTTCACAAATGACTCATCAGTGATTTGATCTTAGGCTTCTAAGGCCTTTCAAAGGAAAACAAAAATGAGGATGGTAAAAATGATAATTAACTCTTCCAAAATAATCAGTTGGTTTCAGTAAATTTTTCAACACAGAACCTTTGTCTTTCCTACTGCCAACACTTTGGCACCATTTATACATGAGGAAGTAAAATACTTCTTCTTTTCAAGTAATTCTAGAAAGATTAAGGACCTGTGGGGTGCTTAAAATGAAAAAAGTTATAGAAAGCACCAACAGAAGGGCTACCCAAGGTTATTAGCAATATTATCTACATCTCACTACGAAAATCTGTCTTCTGAGCTCCTGTGCTCAGCCATGTTGAATTCATTTCCCATAGCTTGGGAAGAGAATGTCTCTCTGCCAACTCAGAGAAAATTTGGAAGCCTTCTGGGACAGTACCTTTGGTCTCCTGGATAGAGAAGAAACAGACTGTGCATGCTTCCCTTCTGCTTCTAGTGTTCCAAATAAAAGGTTAGGAGCAGCATCTCATTTTTTTTACTGACCACACTCTGAAAGAAAGGAGTGAACCCAGCTTCTTTCACCAAAGTGAGAGGAAGGTATCAGAAGCCCTGAAAGATGTGGAGTCAGAGTGTAGGAAGGCATGGCTTGGTCATATTGACAGAGCACTATAAGCCCCACAGAGAAACAAGATTTGCTTTTCTCACCATTGCTTAAAATTAGGGACTTCCTTGTTCATGGAACTGATGCTGCATTTCTCTCTTTATCTGTCCCTGTAAATTGCCTCTTGCAACCCCTACATCACACCACATGTTATTCAGGGGACCTAGCCAGCCAGCTCAGCATCTGGCAGGGCAGGCATAAAAACATTTGAGGCAAAAGCACAAAATCCATTTCTCTCTGGTTCTGCAACTAAACTTTGATAAGCATCTCAGAAAAGCCTATGAAGAAGTAAACAGCCTTAAGAACAGAGCCAGTCTTGTGCACTGCAAGCACCCACTTCAGTGCCTTTGGAAATGGAATAGGAAAAATAGCATTTAATGAAACAAAAAAAACCCAAATCCCAGTGTACCATACAGGCTATAGTTCTGCATGTGCTTCCCTCATCCATCCCATGACACCATCAGCCCAGGAATATTGCTGCAAGAACAGTTCCTGTGATTCCCTATCTGGGATGACTACAAGTATAACATGTTCATACAGATTCATGAAGGCATTTTTCTTCAGAAACATCTGTAAGGATCTTTTACATTACTGACCTAAATATCTGAATATACATTTGTACTGCAGACTTCATCTAGGGCATCTGAAGCTATTATTATTTCATATGTTGCTTCAATAATCTGCAGTCAGTCTGTAGCAGATTTCTGGGAAGGAGATTTGGAAAAAAACCTACTTTGGTGTTGTGTCAGCCTCTTTCTATTTTTGGCAATATTTCTAAATATGAATAAAATATTAATCTGCAGATTAAATACTAAGATCTGCTTTGAGCTCAGTTTTGCGACAATAGATCAGGTAGTCTGAAGAACAGCTCTGTATCTATAGAATGTAATTTAGATCAGAGTCTGTCCAACTCTGATACTCTATTGGAACTAAAGCTACTGTATTTTCTCTGACAGGATAATGGTGACGTTTACGATAAGCTGTCATATGCAATTTCAGAGACTTTTCTTTTAAAAAACCTTTGCTCTTCTCACAAATTAAATAATAATAAAGACCAGACTTCACTGCTCTTACAACGTAAATATCTGAGAAGTACATTCTCTTCAGCACATATAGCAGGATCAAAAGTCAACCCAGAAACAAGCCAATATAAGATGGTTCAGAGATGTAGCGATGCAAGTTTCAAGCTCTTTTCTTGTCTATCATAGGGAAGGCAATGCAAGCCCATGAATACCCTCTTTTCCTGCAGGCTTGTATGCAAGGGTACTATAGCTTCAGTGCTGTGAGTGCAGAGCTTTAACTATTAATTAACTGGGTTTGTGCAGTTAGAGCAGACACAACAAAGCCTCAGCAGTTGCCCCTTATTTACTTATTAACTACTATTTAACTATTAGCACAGACGTGACAATGTAAGGAGCACATATCAGTACAGGTAGAAAAAGGGGTATATGATCAAACTTTGCATCTATAAGACCCTTGAGATCAGGGGCTGTATTTATGCTTCACACTTATGCAATATTTAGTGCAAAAAGAAATTCAGTCTCTAGCTGGGTCCTCCGGGCAGAACCGTAACATGAATAATAAATGGTAGCAGCAGTCAAGCAGTGCAGGGGTTAATTCTTAGCTCCAACTACCAGAGCCAAGGTTGCAAAGTAAAATCAGGAAGTTCCATAAATGTTGGTGCAGGAGGATTATTTTCTGCCTTAATTGTTGTGGTAATCTTTATTTTTTCTGTCCTTCAGCTTTTTTATGGGAAATGCTTAAAGCTAATTCTTTGAATCTGGAGACTTGGCAGAAAGATAGCAGAAAATGTTGCCCCATTCCCATACAAGTGGTTTCTCAGGAAACAGCCATAAGAGTCCTTTGTGCTCAAGAAATGCCTGAACTTAGTACATTAAATCAGAAAGTAAAAATCTTGGAATGAAATAAAGACAAGTCCCTTGTTGCTTGGCTGCTGGGAACTCTGAGCACCTGTGTGCTAATGATCACAAATTTATACTGCTAGACTAAGTAGGAGAGGTGAAGGCACAGTGAAAACTCATCGATATTATATGAGAGGCATCTTTCCACTTGTCAGGCAGGCGTATTTTCTTAATTCTAAGGCTGAAACTGCAGAAGATCTTCAGAAATTTCTCTCTGGTATTCTTTTTCCACAAGATTGCTGTAATCATACGCTGACATATAACGGCTCTGACAAAAACTTGCAATGGTGCAGCACTCAAAAAGTGCTCGAAGTTATTAGCTTATAGGAGTGCTCAGGTTTCCAAATCTCAGCTCCTTCTGTAACATTAATTACTACAATGTTCTGTTTAATGGGACCAATAAATAATGAGAAACAGATGGGAAGTAAAGTTGATGCTCTGTTTGGTTTTGGAAAACAATCTTTATCATCATCATCATGAGGAAAAACAGTTCAAACTAGTCAGGTGAATAAAAAATTAAAAAATAAAGTAAAAAGTCTTCCTTAATGAAGGTGCATGAATGAAGCTGACAAGTTCCATAGAGCTAATGTTTTACACTGAAGTTATCCACCCAATGTGGTTCATCCCTTTTGCACATCTAAGATGCAAAATATAGATACAGGCACAGAAGCATTTTTGCAAATCAGATAATCTGTTACAGACGTGTCAGTAAAAAACTGTACCTCAGTTTGCATCAGTGACCTGCTTGGGTACTTTGTAATCCCTCCCAACTACCCGCAGAGCAATTCAGTTCTGCTGGTCACCATCTAGTCTCTGCCTTTTCCTTGTCTGAATAACCAGGAAACAACACTGGTTCTCCCCATCAAAGCTCACCTCCTGCTGGCTACATACATCTCCACTTTCACCTGTGTTTCCATACTTTTTCCACTGCCTGAGTATTCCCAAATAGCTAGGGACAGCTAAGAGGAATATGGTGGCCAGTTAAGACAAGTTACTGTGGACTTTTGTCTCTGAATATGAACCACAATAACATGCTTGTCATCCTCCGCAAGAAGGGTCAGAGATAATACTTTCTCTCTGTGTTGCAGCTCATGATAAGATCTGTAACTCAAGGGAGCAAGGTAGTCCCATGTTCCTCTCTGCACACCAGCCAAAGCTGGCATCTCACTCAGCCTCCTGCCCATGTGTGGCAGGTGGGGAGACCCAGCTGGAAAGCCAGGAGCAGATGGGCAGGCATATCAGGGCTGCCAGGAGAGCCTGCGGGATAGAATTAGCACAGATCTGGTAACAGCAACCAAGTACTGCCATTTCCTAGCCTTTATAAAAATAACGCCAGTGGGCTGTATGCAATATCTGAGGGATTAACAATGGTCTCTTCTCATTGTGTCTAAGGGAAGTTTATGGGCATTTCAGGACCTAATTAAGCTAAGTTCAGGCCTGTTCCCTGATGTGATGGTCTAAACTTCAGTAATAGCAAAAAAATCTGAGGAGCTCATCAGGGATTTGAGGGGATAGGATATCTTCAGGAACCCAAAGGGCAGGTTAAACACTGAAGTTTTAAGAAACTGTAAATATTTGTCCATTTTTTCAACAACCAAAGAGCCATTAGATTTTAATGAAACAAAATTTTTGGAATAGTTTCATTACTTCACTACCCAGGGAGAAGCAAGAAACCTGAACTTTAATGTCCAGTTAGCAGGCAGAGTTTTTGCTCATATTTTTTCATTGTCCAATCAATGTGCATCTGTGTTTTCTGTGCACCCAAACACAATTTCACAAACCTATTTTAAAGGTGTTCTTGACCACTATGCAAGACGAAATACTGCCCCAATATCTGAACTTGTAGCCTCTTTCCAGGGGGCAAAGCTGGTGTTAAATATCTTTTCTAAATATCTTTATCTGCTCTAAAATGAGGCATTAGTCTTGCCAAGTGAAGAAGCTGAATGGGTAATCTCCAGTTCCTGTGACCTGCCATCACATCCCATCAATTACAAGTATCACATCTGCATGGATGTGGTTGTGAAATTGTACTTGTTTAGACTTTAAGAAGATTTTATATGGTATCAGAAGAATGCAGAGGTTTCATTTTAAACATTATTTTGATAACTGTTGAAACATTTGCCTGACTTCATAAAAAAATTTAAGAGGCTGAGAGAAATTAAAGGTGTACTTATTTGCATGTGAAAAAAAATCCTGTTATGCCACAGCACATTTTCCTTGCCAAAGATTATCAAACCATCCAACCTGTTACCATCAGTTGTGGATTCTTTGATCAATATGTATATTTGAGTGCCAGCTGCTATTGAAATATGATTTGAGATGCAAGTCCAAGTTCATTTTGTTTGCAGCTATAAAAAAATACATTTTGTCCAGTCTCATGTCATCCATTAAGTATCTATTATGAGTCTAAATAGTCCTTAGAATCATAGAATCAACTAGATAGGTTGGAAAAGATCTTTAAGATCACCAAGCCCAACCATTACCCCAGGACTGCCAAGACCACCAATAAACTATATCACTGGGGGTCTCACCTACATGGTTTTTGCACGCTTCCGGGGGTGGTGACTCTACCACTGTCCAGGGGAGCCTGTTCCAATGCCTGAGCACCCTCTCTAATATTCAGTCTAAACCTCCCCTGATGCAACTTGAGGCCATTACCTCTTGCTCTATCTCTTGTTACTTGGGAGAAGAGACTGATCTCATCCCACTACAGCCTCCTTTCACGTAGTTGCAGAGAGTGATAAGGTCCACCCAGAGCCTTCACTGCTTGAGTCTAAACCAAAAGCTGATGGCGGAGCAGAAGAACCACTGACCTGTGACGCAAGACTTTGTATTTTTAGCACCCAACAATCTTAACACAGAAACTAAAATCCAGAGCTGTTTTCTCATTCACAGAGGGTCCCCTCCCAGTGCAGGCATGAGTCACATTGGCAGGAGATCATGCAAGGGCTCCCTGAGTGGCTTCTAAATTGATTTGTGTAAATGACTTTAACAGCCTTACACCACTACTGAATTTACATCAGTGGGAGTGGTCATAAAACCTGGGAAACACTGAATGTGGTACCATGAGCAAACACTTTTACTGGAGAAAAGACAGACCCCAAAATCTTGGCTGTTCCGAGACACACCCTTCCTGTTGAAATGAGGCCTCTGCAGGAGTCTTAAGTTATCCAGCTAATTGAGAGAGGCATCAAAATCCCTGCTCTCCTTGGATAGCTTCGTATTTTCATCTGCATCCCTCTGAATGTCTTCAGCTGCCCCCGTAGTCATGACACTGAAGTCTGCTTGCAAGGTGGATGACTTTCTCAGTATAAACAACCAGGGCCCTGTGCTCCACACTTGCATCAAAAGCCCAGAGTGCTGCTTGGGTGGAGTGGACACTCACGGCCACCTGTGCAGCTCCACAGGGATTAATGGAACCAGCTGAGGCAGCAAAAATGTCATGACCAAACTTATGCTTTTGCTACTCAGCATAGTGTTGTTTAGTCCCAGAAAATGTAAATAAAGGAGAGCAGCAGAAAGGAAGGAAATAAATCAGCCAGCAAATAACCCCTTCTATTTTGAGGACAACAAAGTCTTTCCTCTTTACCTCGCTTAATAGGATCAAGTTGATCCAAATCTCTTTTAAGAATCAGAATAAATATTCATGATAATTTATTTTATCCCAGCAAAGCAGAAATGATTCCTTGCTCATTTTTCTTACATAATTCTACAAATTATTATTGAGAGATGCACTTCCCACATACGCCAGGCACACAGACATGCATCAAGTTCTTATGCATTTCAAGGTACGTATTTTGGTGTAGAAATTGATTACATAGCAGGTTAAGCCTCTGATGCCAAATTGCCTGAGCCTGCAGATCCTAATTTTGAGATTCATCAATTAAAAAACTGCCTTACTTCACCAACTACCCTTTTCCCAGAAAATATTCCACTAATATTGTCCCTTAGTGTAGGGTTGCTAAACTTGTCTTATTTTTGGACATTGAATAGCTCTTTATTAAAGCAAATTATTCACTAATGTAAGGCAGCAAACAAGAGATTAAATGGAAGTATGAATAATTTAAAGTGGATGTGGGGAAAGGCTTGAAAAATTACCGCTTTCCTCATGCCAGCTTTGTCTGTGTGTGGTCTCTTTGCTTTATTTCTTTCTTCTTGTTTGTGAGGCTCTGACAACCCTTTTAGTGATAAACATACGCATAAACCAGTGTGTCATCATCATACATAGGCTCCAACTCCTTTCCCATATTGCTGTACTGTGCACCCTGTACGGCAATTTCATTTTGTCATTCTGCACTGTGTCTGAAACATAATCCCATTCTATGGAATTTTATCAGCCTTTGCAGGCTGATTCCAGGAAGCTTGTGGCAAGTTTTAGTCCTATGTTAGCTCTGATGAAATGGCAATGCTGTACAAAGCATTTTTCTGGTATCTTCTAACCAACTATAGCTAATTAGCTACAAGCTGGAAAAGCATTACAGTAACGAAATGGCTAATCAAATGACATTAGAAAAACCCCAACCAACCCTCTTTCTTACAACATCCATCATTGTCACATTTCTTCCAATAACTTGTTCAGTGATTCATATTCTCATATGTGTTATTTCTGTTTACTTTATCCTAAATATAGAAACTTTTTGCTTGCATTTTTTCACTGGCAATGTCCATTCCCAAGTATTTTTCTGATTATACGTAAGAAATGGTCAGTAGATACCTCACTGGCTAAACTCTCATTTTCATGTAAATGTAGCTCCCAACTGCCTAAATACATTAATTAAGCTGAGAGCAGACTCAGAAGCCAAAAGCTAGTCCATGAATGTCAGCTTCAATCAGTATATGGGAATACTGGAAAAGCACTTAAAGATATCACAGACTGTCAAAACAGTGATAAAATAAACCTTGGATTATAGATACATAATCTTTTTCATTAGCAAGGGACCTACTGTTAATGGATACTATCCCCTCAATTTACACCATCAGGAAAAGACTCTTTTCAAAGCATTTCCCAGTGTCAGATGAATATCTTATGCTTCAGATAATTATCTCAGGCCATGTTTTCTGCAGGGTTTCAGCTTGCCACATCTAGCAGTGATGGAAGTTAGAAAGTCTAAACTTTTCTGACTTTGCTCCCTTGTCTCACTCTGCAAACCTTTGAATAAAAGAAAACTTTAAGATCTCCTTACAGGGAACTGATCAACCAGATGGCAACACGTGGATGGTCAGAGGAGGAAGGAAGGGCTGGGTCTAGCACAATGGAGCTGTTGTGATAAAAACTGAATAATAAGGAAACCCTTCTAAGCTTCATAATACCTAGAGGTAAAGAAGGCAAGCAAGAAGCAGACTGCAGCATACCTGAAGAATAACCCCATTAGAGTGATCTACTGCAACCATTCAGGGCCTCTCCCCAGCAAAAGTTTTTTATTATTGTTAGAAAATATTAAAAATGCAGTTGCATTCCCTTGAAAGTTTACACAGTGGGTAGGTGTCTCATAACTGTCCTCATTAAATTTTTTCCTTCTCTCACTTTTGTTTAGCACTGACATACCAAGAGACCTTCCTGCAAATTAGCAAATGATGCATTTTGCTGGAATATTTTAGGGATAACAAATCATGTATTTAAGCATTTACAAGAGTCATGTAGCAGGGAACCAATCTGTAATACTGTTTTGGGGTCTGGAGGTTCTTACGCAATAAAAAAAATGTTTTGTCCATGGGCTCAGTGTACACCTACTTTATGCTCTGGCAAACTAATGAATTTCCTGTTAAAAAAGGATGAAGTTTAAACAGAGAGATTACCTGTGTGTTCTAAAATGTCTGTAGCAGTGAATGAACCAGCCAGAGGCCCGTAAGCTAGAAATTCCTTTGTTCTAAGCTTGCCACTGATTTCATGGACAAACCACAAAAGATCATAGCTTTAAAACCAGAGAATCATTAGTCTGCATATTTTCAAAACCAGCCTGTTCAGCTCTTGATTGTGGAAACTAGATATATACTGAAGTTGATGATAATTATGGGTTCTACACAACTCTGATGATTGAGCTATTTGTTTATGTACCATAAATCTGATTACAGAAGTCTAAATATAGGTCTTCAGGTCCAGAAACTCTGGATTTAGTTTTCCTTTAAAGAATAGTTTTGAAACAGAAAAAAAGAAATAAAAAAAAAAATCCAAACACAAAAAGTCTAGAAGAAATAAAGAAGAAAGCAGGAAAAAGAGAATTGAACATGAAATAAACATGTTACTAATGCTGTAAAGAACAATAACTTTCCAGCAGGAAGTGGAATAGGAGCAGACATAGCAGGTAAACACACCCTGTCCATGAGATTCATCAGGTAATGATGATACACATAATTAGAAGAATAATAACATCAGACCAATTTAAAATCCCCGAACCTGGCAGTTTAGTGTGAGACACATTCCAGACGGCTCTCAGTGGCAATCACAGCTCTGTATGTTTGCATATGTAATTACTTAATTTACATTCACATATTACTAAACACTTATGTAATTGCATGCAAAACTATTGTTTATACTTGTGAGTATATATTTTAAAGGTCCTTTTGATCATGTAATTATTACTGTAAAAATATAATGGTGGTAACTACATAGATTTCAAATATTTGGGGAGTTTCTGCCTTTACAGTGTCTAAGTAAGATAATGACAAAAAAACATGATGACATTGCTGCACATGAGTCGAAAGAGATTGTGAATCCCTGACCAAAGTCCTGCCAAATCAGAGGACTGGTTCTAGGAGCTGCATTCAGCTGGTGAGAGTAACTGGCACATGCTCTGCACTACAGTCTAAATTAATTACATACAGGGTGTTGCAAAGATATACTGCCCCATAAGTGCTTTCTGACTGCTGATGATGTACCTTCCCATCTCTGGATCAGCTAGAGAGTAAATTGGGTGTATACTCTATGATCTTGTTTGCTTAGCTCTTATGGCTGTCAGGTACAAAAGAACAAGCCTATTGCTCTTTCTAAATGGACTGATGACAGCACCACAATCTTGGCTAGTGTCCCTTTTCTTAATAAAGGCAATTTCTGGAGCCTGCACATGGTAGAAGTATAATTATAGTGTACACAGCAAGCACTCACTTCCCAAGTGTAGCTGTACAGTGTGCACTGCACACCCAGACCTGACCTTTTGCCCTGTGCCATGCATCGATAAAATGCAGTGTGTGTTGGTGGGGTGTCTGGGACTTGTGTTTGCTCTCTTATGCTGAGCAAAGCAAGAGCAGGATCAGGTCTCTGTTGCCTAATGGAAGAGTGTGCAAAGCACTACAGTGTATAATATCAAGCCTCTTGGTTTTAGTCCTTCTGCGTGTTACTGTGTGTACTAATATATTAAACAAGATCATTCAGTGGTCAGAAGAATCCAGATGGTACTGTCTGTGTTGGATTAATGATTTTAGATGTAAGTATTAACAGCCTAACTAGATAATCAAATGGAAATGCATACATATTTTCCAAGGAACATTTGCAGTTGACTTGGGAAGATTTTAAGTCAGTCTATAATCAGCCCCACTAGGTTATTTCTTTAATGAGAAAATGAACATTTTCTCAAGAAACCAGATTCCCCTGAGAAGCATCAAAAGATTATCAGAGCAGACTCTGAGCGAACTCCATGTAAGTTCACATGATGCCTACACAAAATGACAGTGGTAGTCCCACGACAATCTTACTTCTCAGGCCTATAAGTTGGAGGGGAGTTTTTAAAGAGGCCATAAAATAACAGTGGTCTTCAGGTAACTGTATTATGGAAGTGGTGATAAGTTAACAGCTGAAATATTTGTAACCCTTATGGTAGTTAGTAGATGCCACGCATAGTATCATCTGTGCCTCTTAACTGAGCTCAGTACTCTTGCAGTGAGACACAAACTGTGGATAGTTCGGGCTGAATTAACAGAAAAGAAACAATAGCTATAAATAACTATTTAACAGTGTTGTCAGTTATTTGAACAATTTGCCTAGAGCTGTAGTGGAGTCCTGAGTGGATGCTTTAGCTCAAAAAAGAGCTACAGACTTGACGAAAAATGGCTGGATGCTGTAAACCAGTTTGTGTAATAGTGATGCAGTGGTGTCAGGAGAAGCCTAACTAGGTAATCATTTTGCTTCATGTCACCTTGAATTTGATTGATCTCTCAATTTCAATTGATGTTAGATAAATTAGAAAAAAATTGGAACCTATTTAAACATCAGATAAGTGAAGATAATCCCCTTTCCAGGGCTCTAATTGCAATTTTTTAGATTTTCATGTAAGTTGCTTGTCCACATACATGTCATGAGAAAATCAGTCATAATATCAATAGTCCCTCAAATACATCCAGAACTATGTTCTGCCATTCACAAAACCTTGTGAAATATGCCTCTCCTCTTTGCTCCTAAATATACCTGGAAAGAGGGTGGAAGCAGGTCGAAACAGCTGTGAGAGACAGTTCCTTGAGGTAAAGATTTTCATAAATACCCAATGTGCCCTTTTCCCTCTACCTTCTGTGCTAATTTTTCTCTCTGGGTTCTGAGGATCAGTGCCAGAATGTACATTAAGAGCATACTTTTCTTTCTATCCTCTTCTCAGGTATATAAATTGAAGCCACCACAGAAAATGCTTGGATGTTGGCATTTTTTGACTAACCCTGGCACACATCTTGTTTAAAAGGTGATTTGTATTTTGCTAATTAATTCATCAGTGGTAAATGTGCTTTAATGACAAATTTTTTGGATGAGGTTCAGAGTCTCATTAGCCTTAATCATATTAACCTAATTCAGTTATTTTTATCATGCAGAACAAAATGCAGCACTTCACCAAAGGATGTTCTCTAAAGATAATTCCAGTGTGGGAATGAAAGGAACCTGTAATACTTCTTGCTGGTTGAGCTGAATGGAATGGTAATGTCAGACTGGGGTGAATTCACTATCCCAGTTCCTTAAGGATTTCCATGAGAAAAATTCAGCATGCTGGTGAAGAGGCTTGTCCTCACAATTTCTTAAAGTCATGCAACATAGTCATTACATGCTTACATAAAAAATTGTGTAAGTCTTACACCTGATTGAAGATACCAAGTAGGCAATACATCTCATAATGTTTAGTTCGTTCAAGTTTGCACCAGATCATGTCTCAGATGACTAAGTGATATTATGATTTTGGTTTCCCAGATACTAGAAGAAAGCAGGGGTGGGGAATAAGAGAAAAGAATAAGAGAAAGCTCATTATAGACAAAAAAGAAGTAAAGCTGACAGGAAACACGCAAGAGCAAACTAAGCTAAGGATTAAGTTTTGTAAAGACTGTCTCTTATTAGTAATGGATTCATTTCAATTTGCTCATTTGAACATATGACTAGCATAAACATATAACCTGTTCTTAAGCCGTAATTTGTTCAGAAGCTTTTTTTTTTTTTTCAGTTAAATAAGTCTTACTTGTTTACCCTTAAATATCGAAGCTAGGGTACAATTAAGCACCTTGATCTACTACTAAGACTACTATTAAGTAAATAGAAGCTTCAGGTAACTGAATTTGCAGCAGCTCGGTAGTGATACACTGAGCAGCACTGTTTGCTGCCAAGCTTAATTTTCAAGCCATTAAATATATGAAGTCCAAAAAATCTGTAACACAAGTATCTTTAAATTGTCCATCGTAGTGGTCTCATTTTGTTGGGTGCTTCCCTGTAAGCCAGTAAGGTCCAAGAGATTACTTCACTCCCTGTGATGTTTGAAGCTCCTGGGTTTGGCAGGCTCAAGGAGTGAGAGCAATTTGTGGCCTGCCTTTTATTTAGCAGCTATCATTATGCCAAATCTTGTGTGTGTTTATCCATATGACTTACTGATAATAAGAGCAAAGCATTCATATTATGAATCTCAGTGACAGACCCGAGTCCATCTTTAAACTTCTAAGTAAATATCTTAAGCACGAAAAGAAAAATACAAATCAATTAATTTAGCACTGCAGTCACCATTATAATGGAATTTAAGATAGCAAGGATGTCTGGCTTTAAGCACATAAGAGAGGTATTTTAATACTAGAAAGACTTGAAGTAACCAAAATAAGCATTAGGCATTCACATTCTTCCTACAGCTTTGAGAATCTCATTGCTAAGTCTGTAAGCCCTAGACTAATAGGTGTGAGACATTCAGGTGCCCAGAGGAAAAACATAATTTAAAAGTTTTGAAGTTCTAAAAATTAATTAATCAACTAGGAATAACATAAAGGTGAAAGTAAAGTATCCTTAATTTGGTACAGCCTTTCTGATTATTCTTTCCTTGTTATACATGCATGATTTTTTCAGTTTTCCAGTTGGAAAAAAAGTATAAGCCTCTAAATCCATTTTGTCAACCAAAATCTATAGTGTTCCATCCATTTTGGGGAGAAGGAAGAAGAAAGAGGCTGATTTTTTTTCGCAGGGAATACTGAGGTTTGACTCTATAGTACAGAAAGTGTTTAATATAGTTTTGAATGTGTTGAATGACATTTTATGAAAGTTTTCCCCATTAAGTCTTCAGCAATGCATAATGTTTCACTGTTTCATTTTTTTAATAAGTTGCTAGTGTTCTGTGTTTCATTTTAGCACATCAAGAGACAGAGGTTTAAGTGACAAGGTAGAACTGAAAGAAAGCTATTGACAAGACAAAAGAAACAGAGCAAAATAATGGGCTAGCAAAACTGCATTCAAGACTAATAAAACAGGTCTGTTCTTTAACCCACCACAACTGTTCAGAGGTCTAATTGTCATCAGAGTCTTTGCTCTTTAGCTGGATCTTCAAGCAGGTTTGCAGAGAGAATGTTTCTGAGTCTTGAACAAGAGAAGATTTTGAATAAGTTAGCTCATCATTTACTCCTAAAATGATTTTCCACTCACCTTGTCCAGAGCTGCACTCATTCTTGTGACGAAATATCATGGGAACAAAGTTACGGTACCTACTGTGCCAGATGCTAAACTAAAATGGTGAAAGATGAATTAACAAGGTAAGCTGGAGACTTCAGATTCCTGCTGCTTTCATCTTGACCTCTGGAGTTCCCCTCACTCTGAAAGGCACCAGCACCTGGTCAGATTTCCCTGCATTCTCTATTGTTTTTTCATGTTCGGAAGGCAGTGACCTGTGTGAAATAGGAGCAAATCCAGCTGCTGCCTGTCAGAGGGGAGGGGAAGAAGAAGGGAGCTTCTCACACCAAGGACACATTCTTGTATACAGCCTGGAGGTGCAGGACAGTGTGCTTACCAAAGAACAGCTGGAAGTCAAAAGCTAAGTTCAGTGGCAAGCAGAAGGCATACACAGACTCATGGACTGCTCTCCTCTCCCCATCCTCACAGAGATCCTTAGCACATTTAGGTTACCTTTTCCTCTCAGTTCCTCTCCAAAAGTCCTTGCTGGAGTATGATGTATGTAGCCAGACTGACCCCAGATAAGGATTGTGGCTAATTGCCATACTGCCTTCAGCAATGTAGTGCATGCTGCAGATCTCTGCAACATGCACACAGTGTGGCCATGCAGCTATTGCGGGTAGCAGCCCTCTGCTTTGCAAAGGGAACTATTCACTGATTCAGCCAGCAAGTCCCGAAAGTAAGTGGTCTATTTCTGTAGAAATGACAATGCACAAAGTGAACCTGAACATTAATCTATGGAGTAGCAGCCTTCATCCAATGTCCTTTTATACCTAGCTCTCAATTCCTCTGAGTGCAAGAACTGGGCTTCTTTTTTGTGCTTGTTGTGCAAGAATTTGAAGCAAAACAAATGTACTATTGGCCTGCACCGAGGCTTAGAATAACAGCAGGAGTCTTAGAAACAATGGCAAGCAGCAGCTAAAGCAAGCTGACCCAAAAGCCAAGCTCTTCTGCAACAGCATTCATAACAATGGCTACATGCTCAAAAAGGATACTTAGCTAGAAGATAAAGTTATTCTGCAGGAATATCTATTCACAGTGCTAATGCTTATCTCTCAAAAGATTTTCTTTGCCTACTATTGTTACTCATTTTGGTCACAAAGTGAGGGAAGAGCAGTTGCTGCATTTTGTGTAGCAGTTTCTAGAAATTCTGGCTTACTGGAGAGCACACCAAGGAAGAGATAAGACAGCTCAGACACATGCATTCAAGCGTGATTTGCTTTCTTTCTATATGAAGCTTTCTGTGACATGCCATGCCACGCTATGACTATCATCAGACTGCTGGTAGAGAGAAGTGTAACGAGAATTGGTCCTAGGAGGGCAGCTGTGCTGCTGATTGCTTGGTGAGCTTGTACCCACCTGGTGAGTTTGAGCATCTCAAAACTAAAATGCAGACAGCTGTAACAAGCCCAAGCCACAGATGACCTAAGTCCATTTCATGATATTCAATTGTCTGAATGCAGGCTTCGGAGGACAGTCATAAACTGGATGAAGACAGTGTTTCCGAATGCACATCTGGTTTTTGGTCTCTCCTGCTGAGCTGGGTAGACCAGTGCAAGGGACAGCAATTGTAACAGCCCCCTCCCCATTGCTTCACCAGGCTGAATTGTGCCCAGCGTTCTGACCCAGCCCTGCATCTTCTGGACCACCTTTAGTAAGTGGATCAGGCCACAGGGGCTTCCTAAGGACAACAGTGTCAGCTTTCAGCAGCTGGAATTATCCAGTGCTGCCCCTTCAGAGTCCTGCTGTCCATCATGGTAACTTCTATGTCCCTTTGGTAGTGACAGCTGTGCAATGTGGCATTAGTCAAGAAAAGATTGTAGATTTTCTTTCTACTTTAAATTAAGTTTCTTTCAATTTTTTCAAACATGCCACTCATCTGTGCTTCACATCTGGACATCATCACACCTTTTCCAATAGGAGCTCTGACCAAGGAATCCAGGGACATTTCTGCCCTTTCACCCCTACTCCTTTAGGAAGATAAAAAAGTGCCCTTTCTCAAACAAGAAACCCTAGCAATGGAAAACCTTTCAAAACAATACCAACTTAACAGTGCCCACTGTATACAGATATTGTCATAGATAAGGCTCCAGCAGGATTACAAAGCAAGACCTTTATAATCTCTTCTAGTAAAAACCTAAATTCCCTTCTGGCTCACTAACACAGTTACTTGGTGTTGGGTGGTACTCTAGCCCAGAGTGTGCTCTATTGCTATCTAATTGTGACTTGGAACCTTTCTGAATCATTGCAACCAGTCTCACTGAAGCCAGGGGTTTAGTAGGATTCAGAAGTAATTAAACATTTAATGCAGGTAATTTGACCATCCACAGCTATATTAAAAAGTTTAAGTTGTAACTAGGGATAACTCTTCATGAGCTAAGGTGTGTTAAAACCATCTTCTAGCCTTGATCTCTCTGACAGTGTGTGTTTATGCAGGCAAACAGGTGGGCTGATTAAGGCTGTAGTTTAAAAAACAGACCTTAATGACTGTTTCACTCAGGCACTCTCAGCTCGGTTTTCATGATGCGATTCACAGGTTCTGCCTCCAAGATCTTTATCAGTAGTCCAGATGCTGCCTTGAAGCTGAGAAGTGAAAGTACTGAGTCTGTCAGGCAGACTGTCCACAAAAGGCCAGGTTCTGATCTCAGGCTCACTGATGCAAATTGAAACAACTCAACAGGTTTTAAAATTCAGAATTATTTGGCTTTGGAGCCAGTAGCTGAGGGCTGACCCCGGCTAAAAGGATATAGTCCTCAGGAGTACTGAGGATCCAGAGCTCAGGGCTCTGATGCAAGACTGCAGAATCCCTCTCCCACAGCTGCAAGCAAAAAGTTTTCTCTTTAGACCCACACTCTTTGCCATCCTAATGGCACACTCGGGCTGCATGATAAAGAGTTTTTCTTCATGGGAAAACAGTGTTGAGTTTGTGAACTTAGAGGGGATTGTTTGCTACATTTACTCTGGAGGTGAACAGTTCACTGGAGCTTTCATGCTCACCCAAATTCACCCACATGGTATTACACAGATTACTAATAGAGATTCGTATTTTTCTTAGCTGTGCATGCACATCCCAAGCATTAGACATTCTGCTATAAATCTGAGCCTGTGCAGAGAGGTGACATTTTTTAAATTCATTGTGGGAAAGGTCAGAAAAAGTGGAGCATTTTTCACAGAGAGGATTCAGATGGGCTGTAAACCAGAAAAGAAACAAAACTCTTTAGTTTTTTCCCTCCCCCATCTCTGTGCTCTATAAATCAAAGGAAATGCTGAGTCTTATTAATTTTTTTAATGACTTTACAATTCAAGAAGTAGGAATCCATTTGACTCTCAAATATGTGGGGAAAATAATTTCTAAGTAAGTTTGTCACCATTCTGACCTCCTTTGTGTTTGCATCTAAGGCACACTGCCAGCATAATGCCCATGGTTTTCAGTACTTCATCAAAAAAGATAAATATGCAGATTTCTATAGAAAGAAAACATGGCTTTTGGTCACACCTGCGAAAATCCAGCTACAGCTCCAGGGAGGTCAACAGCGGAACTCCAGCTTTTCACCACCACAGATGACACCAGAAACCGGACTGTGTGAACCTACTTGAGAGAGGAGTGATTTATACAGAAGATCGTTTCACGTCACCTTTCTCTTCCTCCCCGCAACCTACATGTGTGCCTGTGGATTTATAAAGCCCTGACGGAAGGAGCAGAGACTGCATGACAGCTTGTGAGGAGACCCTCTGCAGAGACACATCCCGCTTGGCCAGTGAAATCTATCTGTGTGGCACCTGTTAGTTATGCACAGCAGGCCTGTCCATCATCCCTTGTAGTAGCTCTGCATTTCCATAGCACACTGCGGTGCAGGCAGAGGAGAAATTACTCTCTAACTATGAGACAGTGAATGAGAAATTTCTGTCCCTGTTTATGCTGTCAGACCACCATCCGGGATGCTGTACATCAGCCGGAGAGGGGGAAGGGAATGCAGTTCATTTCACATGCAGCTGCCAAAGCTTACTATTCAAACAACTTCTCAAGCATTTATCTTTGCTTTCTCCCTTGTAAGATCCTGTAGAAATATTGTTACGAGGTTGACAAATGTTTAAAGAGGAATGTGTTGCACCTCGTGCCATTTAAAAGGGAAAATCACCACATGGTGTAAAAAGGCATTGTGGTGAAACAAAGAGCATACAGCTTCTATCCATTTTGTGATCTGATGCCTGGATCACAAATGGATAGGTAGCAATTTCCACTGCTGAATTGTAACAAAATACCCTCGAAATGCTTGGATTTGCTACTTTAGCATGAGAAATAGATGGAAAAAAAAAGAATATAGGCCACATGAAAATAGAATAAATGACATCTAAGTCCCTGTGGGCTGGAAAACTTTAGGTTCGTATTGTAATAATCAGAAGCCAATTTGGAAGTGAGACTGTGCATGATTTTATCAGGTTTTTCAGATGGAGAGGAAGCTTAGGATTCCTCTTGAAGACCTCCACCAAGTCTCACCTACATGACTACCCAAACAAACCCAAAACTTTTCCCATCTCACTGAACTCTTCTTTCCCTCTTATGATGATCTTCACTGGCCTCTATAGCTCAGCTCTACTGAACTGTCTCACACTTCTTCCTGATCATAATGGACTCTGGCTGCAGCTCGTTGTGATACTGTGTCACCTACAAAACAAGACACCACTACTTTTCGTCTTTATGACCTGACCAAAGAGGCATGAAGAACCAATGACTTGCTCTGCTTTCTATGGCAGAGTCATTATTTTATGTTACTTAGGCACCGCATTTTAACTGATTGCTCCATCCAAAAACTGAACCATTAAGCAAGCACTTTTACTGCTATGTATATTCTGAGATTCATGTGAGCGCTGCATTAAAAGGCTAGACCCCTATTTAAGGCCTTAGTATGGTTGCATACCTGAAGAAAGAAACAAGTAGGATGAGAAGTAATTACATTATTTAGAGGAGTTCCAAATTCAAAATAAAGAACCTGCATTTTGAGGCATTGTCTTGTTATTTTTCTTTTGTTCACTCTCATGATATTTTTGTTAGGTAGTAGTGTGTTACTAATATAGAAAATAAAATTAGACTTACTATGGAAGTACAGTATTCCCATTTACCATTGTGAACTGAAGCCCAAAACAATTTATGAGGCTAAGCAATGCGTATGCCCTTCTGCAGTCTTTTCTTTTGACCTGAAATGATAGTCAGAAGGTGGTCTAGAATAAAAATCTTGAAAGCTGTAGAGGACATTACTGAGAAATAAAACCTACTTTCAAAGCAGTCTTTCTACTTTAAGCTGTTAGCTAACCCACGCTTCATGAGCCAGTACAAATGCGGTTTGTTCATTTATTTGAAGGAGATTGTGGCTGTATCCCTGGGAATGTTAACTGCAGTGAAATCGCTGATTTTCTAACAAATATCAAATAAATAAACAAAATTAATAAAATGAAATGTATCACAGAGGCGGTCTTGCTGCTGCTAACTGGTAATTGTTAATTGAAGTGTAGCAATTCTAGTAATAGCACATGTAAGAAAGAGAAAAAAGTAATGAAATACAAAAAAGCTCTTGTGGAAAAATTTAATATAATGATCTTATAAGCTCTTCTGTGACTCTAAACAAGATGATGTGAAGTTTTTAAGCATAAAATGAAGCATGCAGCAGGAGCTAAAATTCTATATCCACTCTGTGTGATTCTGATAGGTTTTAACCAAAATCTTCAGAAAAGCTACTCAAATTTGCAATTATTCTTGCATGTTCAAAGTATTGCTGAGGGGCTTCAGTGACATGATACCACAAAGAAAGGAGGCATGTGATGAAACACACACAATGTTTTCTTAATGTGAATGTTTGCATCTGCTGATTTTGTTTTTCCCTCATATCTTCTCTGAGTCATATAAAGAGCCTACACCTGGAGCACATCATTAGAATGTCTTCATGTCTTTTTTATTTAGATGTGGATTTTAGATGAAACTATATAAGTCTTGGTCTGTGGCTTATATTGTCACTAAAATTCCTTGATCAAAATCCAAATTCATATATTTGAGGAAGACAAGAACTAAATGCATGACACCCTTGTGGAACAGCTCAAATGCTGTAGATTAAAAAGTCTGATTTATGCATTAAGAAGGGATGATGTTCTCATAGACCTTTTGCAAAGCTCTTACTTTTATTATACAGGCTTGGAGGAGCGGTTAGAAATCAGGGTAGTAAACCTGCTTAAATTTTAGGAAAAAGAATTTGCAAAAACTAAGTGAAAAAATAATCTGAGAAGTTCAAAAGCTTTTACCTCTACAAATTTTTCTCAGTGAAGTTTTGTTATTATGATTACTGGCTTTTCTCATACTTGTACTAGGCACTTTGCAGTATAATGCGGAGATGCCTTCTTTTCATGGGACTGCGATTTAAATCCACAAAGTATCAGTTAATATGATCACTGAGTACAGCTGAACAGGGATCAGGCATTTGGGCTAAAGTTGCAGAATTGGGACCAATTTGAACCACATCAGATTCAACAGAGGGTAAAACAAAAGAACAGTAATCCCTTCTGGCTTCTCTGTCTTCTTTGCATATACATAGCAGGAAGAAGCTAGGAGCAGCAGAACATGGATGAAAACAAAAGCAAGATTACATGGTCACTAAGTAGAAGCTAGTATCATGAAACAAAAAAAAGTGTTAGTAAAATGGTGTCTTATAAGCATTACAACAAACAAATGCAATTTAGATTTATTTGAGAAAGGAAAGAGCAGCAGTGGGAGAATATTTTGCCAAATTATAGGTAGCATTTTTTCACTTACACTGGGCCTTTCTTAGGGTGCATGAATAGAAAATCAGTCTAATTATCAGGTTGTTTGTTTTTTTTTTAGAGCAATTATGCTTTAAAAATGCTAAGACATTTAACAAGATTTTCACACTAGGAAAACTTTTGTCTAGTGAAAATGATCTGCCATATTTGTGCTTACTATGTACATGTTAATCAGGAGAACAAGAGACATCTTTCGCTTTACAGTGTCTTTTCAATGATGAAATTAATGCCTATTTGCGTATGATTGATTTTATTTTCCCAGATTACACAAGGCATTAAGGACAGGCATGGCAGGCTGATCTCTATCAGTCTCCTCTGTGACTCTGGGCACTCCCATAATGATGCATTGATAACTATAGCTCAGCTACAGCTCAATTAGATATCATCAGTAATCTAAACTCAGAAAACAGATTATCAGACGTAGCAACTTTTAATGATGAGACTTAATATAAAATACTTTCATTCTATTTTGTTCTGTCATGTACACTTAACAACCACTCACAAAGACACAAACAAGTAGACAGAATAGAAAACATGAGAGAATTCATAGTATGTTATTCATGCATATAAAAATACTATTTTTTTGTTGTTGGTTTGAGTGCATTTTCCTGTTTTCAGTAGAAGTTACCTATTGCCCTTTTTTTCTCTTGGTTATCCATCAAACCTGCTCTCTACAAGACTGGCAGTTATATACACCTTTTGCCTCAGTTATTCTCTTTGCCTCAGCTCAGATGCTGTTTCTGAGGGCTGAGAGAAGCAGCACATCAGGCTTATGCCTGGATACACACTCTGCAGTTACCATGAAGATGTGAATGTCATTCAGCCATACTGGTATACTTCAGCTGAAAGTAAGTTGGAAAGTCCCTCTTCTAGGAGCTTAAATAAATATAACATTAAAGAACTCACCACACGTCTAAGGTGAATGTATACACACATAAGCATATGTTGGTATATATATTTGTAAGTATATGTATCATAGAATCATAGAATTGTTAGGGTTGTGAGGACCTTAAGATTGCCTAGTTTCAACTCCCTAGCATGGGCAGGAACACCACACACTAGACCATGTAGCCCAAGCCTCTGTCCAACCTGCTTGAACACTGCCAGGGACGGAGCATGTATCACTTCTTTGGGCAATCTCTTCCAGTGCCTCACCATGTAGTGACAGAGTTGCAAAATATTTTTGAAATGGTGAAAAAACATACTAAGCCCAACACCCCACTAATGTCACCTCTGAAAAATATTTACTATTTCATTCAAAAAAAGCAATGAATGGGTGAAATTTCCCATCTTGTATCTTGGTAGATGTCAAATTGCAAGGTCCCATTTAGTCTTAAAATCTATTACTTCACCTTATTAGGGTTAGATTAATTTACATCACCTGAGCATGTGGCCTTCTGCCTTTGTAAGAACTGCGTAAATAATTTGCCACGAGGTAATTTTTTTTAATTTCAGCTGCTTCCTCCTGTCATGCTTGTGACAAACCAGATGACAGCATGCTACTTGCTGTGATTTATTCTGTACTCAGAGATATTCCCCCTGTGAGCAACTCCTGGGCTGGCCCTTGCTTACTGCATAGTAAGCATTTGCTATTCAGAACTAGACTGGAGTAGCTGGTCATTTAAATCACTTGGTGAGTATTAAGCTAAAAGCCCTTGGGAGGTAACAGCTCACGTATGCTCCTCAGAAACTTATTAGAGCAGGATAGCCATCTCTCTGATGAGCTTCTCTATGCTGTGTATACTGCAGCCCACAACTATTCAATCACTACATTTGGGTGGCTGAATTTTCTGCATCCTTCCTGCATCTGTCCTGGAGGAGCCAGGTTGGTAGCAAGGGCTATGTTTTGGAGGTGGAGGAATGTGCCTCCTGTGCTCTTTCTGCAGATACTCAAGCAAGTAATGCTTGCATCAAGGAGAAAACATGCCACATCAGCTCATAAGAGGCGGCAGCAGCCTGAATTAGTACAGGGACTTTCTTGACTTAGAGACTAGAATTAACTGAAGAGGAGCAGGAGGAGCCAGAAATTAAGGGGTTGGGACTGTAGAGCGCTGGACTAAAAGGATGGCTGATTCCGGACAAGTAATGATGGGCAGACCTGACAGAAAAAGGGGACTGATCTTGAAGCGGGAGCTCCTTAAAGCAACTGAGATGGCATTAATGCAAACTTGTAAACCTGTATCAAAGTGAGACTGGTGGACATGGCACTGAAGCAAAAAAGTTGTTTCCTAGACTTGTACCCTGCACAGGTGTAAAGGACCATGGAACAGCTCACAGCAGTGAGGAACTGACTCAGAAAAGTCATCAATATATCAGAAGAACATGTCATTTCCTGTTCAAGAGAATTATGTCTATGTGTTTTTCTTGCTAGTGTAGGAAAAAGATGTGGATTCTTTCTTGATCTACATTTTGCTCAAACACTTTTTTCTTTTTTCGCTTTCTTGTTTTGAATTTGGTCCAGTGTTTGTATTCTGCTGGAAGCCTTTAGAAACCTCGATGAAAGGGATTTGCCCTCTCTGCATGCACCCTTATATGCACCCACAGAGACTGCCATACAGACACGCCCTAGGACACAATAGTTTTACGCACAGGATGCTCTGCCTGAAGAGGGCAGGTCACACAGCCTGGGCTTGGCAGCATCAGCTTCAAGGGACATTTTAAGGAATAGGTTAGTTGCTATCAGTCAAAGTCAAGTATCCTGGAGAAGGAAACCGTAGTCCCTAGTTTTGCATCAGGAAGGAATCTCCCATCCTGAGGAAGAAAGATTAGCTTAACTGTGTGTGCAGTTGCTCAGGAGCAACTTCCCAAATTACAATGCATGAAAAGATCCCAATTTAGTACATTATAGGAGTAAGAGGACAGGGCTGCATGCAGATTAAAGTTCACATTTGATATCGTTATTAACTTGTATTATTAAGAAGTCTTTTTTAGAGACTTCCTCTGCCCTATTTTACATGAATCAAAAGCACAGTGATGTTAAAATATATTAAATAGAAATTCGAATAATAGAGATCATATCTACATATGTCTCAGGAATAATAATAATGTATAATGACAACATGTGATTAAACATGAAAGTGTTCTATGTTGGCAGAGCTGGCAACCGAGTACATTTTCATAATATCTTCATTGGATAAACACATATACAACACATGCATATTGACAAACCATATATACAAGAAAATTTGATGATACTTTCATTCTTGCAATAATGGGTGATTTTGCTAGATAAGAATCAGGTACCCAACCATGGCTAACATTAAAAATCTCATTAAATCAAAAAACTTGGGAAAATTGACCTGGAAAAAAATTAAAAAGAAAAGAGAAGCAGTGGATAATATGGAAGTAATTTCAACGCATAAGGAAATTCCTGCTTGACAAAAATAGGAACACTGCGCTGTGAAAGAGGACACAGTACTTCTTTATATTTTAGCTCAGTCTTATCTTTGTGAGAATAATGATTAAACTGTGCTTCTTCACTGCCAATTTTTCTTCATTCAAAGATGATTATCTATTTAGGCTAGCTAGAAATTAACTGACTGAAGAAAAAATAAAGGCTTAAACTGTACCCCATTTGCAACCTATGCAACAGGACTTCCACCTACTTATCCTCCCTTCCTGTGAGGTGTAATTATTCAAAGAAGGACTGGAAGTTTTCAGTCTAATGTGAAAGGGTGCACAGCATCAATCAAAGGATGAGGACATTTCCTCGCTAGCCCTCCTTTGGGTTTGTTGGTTTGGGTTTTTTTTTCAGTCAAGCCCTGTTTTCAGCAGAGGTCCTGCCTGCCTGAGTTAGAGGATATCTGCCTGTCTAGAGAGGTCACTGCTGTTCCAACATAGGCAGACTGGCAAAGCCTGACATAATCAGGTACAACCATGCACACATGGTATCAAGAGAGCTATTGTACATATGGTCAGGCCCGGAGGCAGACAAGCTCTTTAGTGAAACCTTTTGGGAAAGAGCTCACTGCCTATAGACAAAGCTTTCACATTGCCGTTAGCTGCTGGAAAAGCAAGAAATAGCATAAATTATGGATATATAACCCTGTGTGCATTTTATGAAGCACCAGCATCCTTATTTCAACATCCAGTTTGCAGGTTCCCGGTATTATCCCTCGGGGGAATGGGCACTGGTCATAGAAGCAGGGAAGCAGACCATAGCTTACTCTGATCCCAGAGTGATTATTACAGTGCAAAGGGTCAGCACAGCCCTCCTCAGGTTTCAGTATGTTGTCTATAAAATGTGAATGATAATAATATTGTGTTCTTCTTCCCACACTTTCCCTGGATAGCTTATACAGGTAATAATCTGTGTCAAGCAGTCACCAGCATATATTTTTGCACAAACTAGCATAATGGGTCCCTGTTCTTGGTCACAACTGTCTTAACATAATTAAAAATATTAGATTTGTAAAGATACTCCCTTGTGTCCACAAACAGTATGAAAGCAACTCCTAAAGGTATCCAAGGTCAGGAATATTCTCTCCTTCCTCTGGATAAATGAAGTTTTTTTCAATGTTAGTTCAAAATCTGTCATATAGTCTCTCATTACAGAAATTGTCTTTATTTTTCTTGCTTTAGTAGAGAATGTTATGACAAGCACTTTAAGATGGAAGGTATATACCTAATGTTTGTAACAGAGCCAATGGCTGTTAGGGTTGGCTGATTAAAGAAGCCTTAGTTCTTAATGATAAATGGCCTAAAGTCTGACTTAAGGCAAAGGCACTTCCAAAGGAATCTTTCATGTCATGGCAGAGGAAGCAAATTTGTGTGTGGACATTAGGATTGTTATTGGATGCTCCTTACAATCAATGGTACAGGAAATTCATTAATTGTTTTTTGCCTGTACTCAGTAGGCTAAATCAGCTGGATCTGATAGGAAATAGATTCATGGGAGTTTGGCTGAAGATATTAAAACTGAAAAGGAAGTATTGCTACTACAGACAACGCTGTCACAGTATGCAGCTGTGACAACTGTGTAAAAGTAAAAAGAGAAAAACAAATGCAGCGGCCAAACACCACAATTATATTTTGTGCCATCATTGAAAATATGCTTTCTGTTACATTGCCTTTGGAAGGAACATATATTTCACCTTTTAAAAAGAGTCAGATTGGATTTAAACTAGCTTGTAAGTTCACATGGAAGTAGGGAACAGTATAAAGGTGATGATGGCACTGCAAGTTCTAAGAAATTAAAAAACAGTTCCTATCATAAAAAGAAAAAATTCTGAATCTATACTGGGATGAAACAGAAATCCTTTGGGGAGATGAACGAGAAGAGGTAGAAAGGGATAATCTCAGAGACTATTTCTTATGATTTCATGCATCATTTATTTTCTCAAGCGAAATAGGTAGGAGATACAGTCCTTTCTGTAAATAACTATACAGACAGTTTTGCCTGTACAGTAGCTTTTTCTCTACCTTGCATAGTTGTTTATACCTTGATAAAGTGTGTCCAGGTCTGCACAAGACAAAAAAATGCAAGATCATTGCTCATAAGACAAAAAAATGAAAGATCATTGCTCATGCTAAAAGGAGCATTTTATATGTGCTGTAGAAAGACCCAAAGTAAAGCAAGAGATAATGGGGTTCTTGCCATGAAAACTTCACTTTAAGTAGCAAAAAGTCATGTAAACATATTTACTTTCAACTGGGCAGAATAAAAAGTAACAAAAATATTATTTATCCTGCTGGTCTTGGTGCTGTGCCTTCTGCCAGCTGCTGTCAGTGCTCAGGAGTGAGGAGGGCAGGTATAACTATGCTTCTCACAGCTGCTCCTTTCATAGGAGAAAAAAGACCCTACTCCACCATATTCATCATTGACTGTAAGCACACTAAGTTATTGGCTTTCCTACAAACACCCTCCAAAAAGACAAGTTTGAGGTGTATTTACTAGTCACAAGGAAGCATCGTTTACTTGGGTCATTTCAATGCTGGTCTCCCCTGGTTGAACAGTCCCTGCCCTGGACCAGAGCAGGGGGACCTATTGCCTCCTCCATCTCCTCACTGGTATCTGCGGACAGGGATGTCAGGGGAAGATGGGACCCCCATGAATGGCCCCCCCATGGCCTGACTGGAGGGGAGCCGGCCAGGAACAAGGTAAACCTTGGGGATGCAGGGGGAAGGAGCCTCCATGGGGCAGAAGAAGATGAAGACAAGGAGGCCCACCACAGCTGCCACCATCTACTGCTGGGCCCCAGAGCTTACCCAGAGCTCCTGTCACTGCCAGGGCAGGGAGAGGTTAGGGTCTCTGGGTTCTCCTAGAAAAGGGACACACAGATCTCTTGTCAGTCATTCTGGCCTTAGTGCAAGACTCCAGTAGAGATTTCTGAGAGGCCTGTTTAACTTGGTGTCCTGAGTTCATCTGTAACAGTTATTTTTCTCCATCCTAGTAGCTGGCACAGGGCTGTGATTCAGCTTCAGTCTGAGAACAATACCGATAACAAGCCAATAGTTTAGTTGTTGTTTGGTAGCACTTATCCTAATTGAGGACTTTTCAGTCTCATTCTCTGCCAGTAAAGAGGAGGAGCACAGGAAGCCGGAATGAAGCAGAGACAGGACACCTGACCCAGACTAACCAAAGTGGTATTCCATACCACAGCATGTCATGCCCAGTATATAAACTGAGGTGAGTTACCTGGAAGGGCAAATCACTGCTTGCATCAGGCTGGGCATTGGTCTGTGGTGAGAAATTTTATTGTGCATCAATCACTTGTGTTTATTTTTGTTTTTTCCCTTTCCCCTTTAGGTTTATATTCTGTTCCCTTGTTATTTCCATTCTTCTTATTATTAGTATGTTTATGTTTATATTTATGTTTATGTTGTACTTTAGTTATTGGACTGTTCTTGTCTCAACCCGTGGGTTTTACGTTCTTTTGATTTCTCTCCCCATCCTGCCTGGAGGGGTGTGAGAGTGGCTGCATGATGCTGAGTTGCAGGCCAGGCTTAAACCATGACACTTGGAAAGGTCACTGACTGGAACTGTTTCCAGCCCCAAAAGAACTCTCCCCAGAAAGTGACATATGCCTCAATACATAAAAGATCACTTGTTTTTTATCCCTCCTCCCCAAAACCCCCCACCACATGTCAGCTGTCATGAAAATAAAAGACCTGAAAATGTTTGTTTCTGGCTGAAGCTTACTGTTCACACTTGGCAAGTTAAATGAAGAGTCACTGGAAGGAAAGCTTTGACATGGCCAGTGAGAAGGTGCTATTACCAGCACCTCCCCATTACTCAGTAGAGTGTTGGTAGATATACTGTGTCTCAATGTTAAAGAAAGCGTCAGCAAAAGCATTATTTCTCAGCAGTGCATCTTGACCCCGCTCCCTCTTCAGAACTCGTACCTGCCATAAGATCAGCTGTGATGCTTTAGGAGTGTGTGCCTAGTACTGCCATTCATCATTAGCCCTGTTGTGAAACAGAGAAGTCGTTTCTATTCCTTTTCTATTCCTACATACTCACTTGGTTGGTATTTATTAGAAAAATGAACAAAGAAACAAACCCAGAAAGAATTGTATGGTAATATAGATTAGAAGATCAGAAAGGAATTTTGGAGGTCCATCTGCCCACTGAAATCAGAGCCAACTTAGATAAGGTTGCTCAGAGTTGTCCATGTGAGTTCTGAATATCTTCATAAGGTACACTGGATGAAACAAAGAAACAATGAATTAACATTTGCAAGTCAAAATAAAGACAGTAGTAGAAAATAATATTTTTCTTGGTTCATAGTCAGATAGTGCATCTGTGTTAGTATACTCCTCGACCAGCTCCGTAGATGGCTTTTTTTTGGCTGCAAATGAAAGCATTGAAGTGTTCAGTCCGCTGCTGTTATGCACTGTTTGTCTAAAACCAGCATACTGTGTACCCTAGTATGTCTGCATCTTCGATAACCAATTCTCTTTTATCATCTTTGCTGTGTTTAAGGCTGGTATTGAGCTAGCGTTTTCATGAGAGATTAAAAACAAAGAAAAAAGCAATGTTTGTCTGGAGCATCTCCTTCAAGTAGGTCATTGTTAGAAGAGACAGTGGGTAACAAACCTTGGTCAAGACTTTCACTGATGAAAATGAGAAGCATTTTGAAGCATTTCAGTCTTATTTCCTTGGAAAGCAGCCGAGAGAAATGCAGCCACAAGTGTCCCAAGCAAATGAAGGCTAACTATTTTCTGCAAATTCAACTGATTTTGGAGTACATCGGTGAATTTTTAATGTTATTAAAGATTCCATATAAGAAATTCAGTAAATCAGAATAACAAAATATTTCAAGTGGGAACATTTTGGCTCAGGAATGAGATTTTGATGAGATTAAGGAGCTTAATTTTTTCAGCTGACACTACATTTTATTAATCAAAACTTAAATACATTGCATTTGGATAATGTCTAAGCAGTTAAATTTAAAAAAAATACAATAGTTCTTTGTCAGAATTCTCATAATAAAATACATTATTTTTATCCTTCATCAGTGCATGTCTGCTAACGTAAAGTAGCTTCAAGAATAAATTTTATAGGTGGTTGTATTTTTTTTGAGCCAATACTGTCTGAGAACATGATCTTTTCCACCTAATCATCTAATGACAATTGCCACGTAGATCTAGCACATCCTGGTAAGATGGATTACTCAGACAACCCTATCCTTTCTGTGACAATTAGATATAGACCAAAGCAACAGCAGACATCCCAACTTCATCAGGCTCTATGAAAGCTAATTTCTGTATCTGCAATTTGTCCTTACTATAGTGACAAGTGAGATATATTCTCTGTGTTCAACCTGTTACCAAGTGCTGCTCAGCTAGACTGAAATGCTTGCCTGAGCAGAGAACACAAACAAAAAGGCATCCCTCCTGAGTTGCACTTACTCCTCACACAATATTCTGTAGGATATAGGTGGCACATGGGCCTTGTGATCAGCAATGAAATGTATTGCAAAAGTAGCTGAAAAGGGGCAGAGTTTTCAGAGAAAAAAAAATCTCCATGACTACTTTTCCTTTTGTGGAGTTTTTTTGTATTTTTTGAGACTTTATTTTAATGCTGTTTTGTTCCCTGCTGCTTTCGCCAAGGAAACGAGACCTATATAACCACTCTGTCTTTTTGCTTGCCTGGCATCTACTGTCTCTCTACTGGCAGCTCTGAACTCATTAGCCAATTTCTATCAAGCAGCCAGGCATTTCAGAGTTGCCACACATAAATTACAAGTTTCCAGAAAGTCAGGGACTGGGTTTTCTCATTTTGTGCATGTTTGTTCACTCCTCTTTTTGACTGTTTCTCATTTTCTTGCACTTACAATTAGTAAAACAGACAGTTAACACACTTAATAGGACAAGTCAGCAAATGCAGATACCTGTAAATTAAGTGTTAGCCTTCCTGTCGTTTTGGCAAGCAAACAGGCAGGAGAGTCCTAGCTGGGTGTAATGTGATTTACATCAGGAAAGGGCACAGTAGGACCTCTCTTCAGTGAAGAGCAGCTTCAGTGATTCAGAAAGAACAAGCGAAGATTGAATGAGGAAATTTTCAAGTTAAAGTGCTGCATCTCCTACAGGAATTGACTATGCTGTAATATGTATTCAGAAAACAAGTTCTTGTTATTGTGTGGGGATTTGGGGCATTTCTATAGGATCTGTTGCAATAACAATAGTGATCTGTGACAGCAGAGTTATGGTATTTGCCTCAGGATGGATCCTACTTTCTGTCCCTCTCTGAGCGTGCTAACCTACAGGCTGCTCCCAAATTGCAGCTGGGGCAAAGTTTTCCAGTGCTGGGCTGCTGCCAGACACTGTCTCCATATGTTCAATAGCCATCAGACAATAAAAAAACCAATGAATGAATATCATCATCATCAGCAGCATTACCATCAGTAAGCAGTTGAAGGGCATTTTGGTGATGATGCAGTTTTTGCTCTGCATTCTCAGCTGTAAAGAATAGGCAATGAATCCAACTTAATGCTTGCTTGTGGGTTTTCACTCCTTATGGTCCTTCATGAGAAGATTCTCCTTTTAACACCATTTGTCACATGCTTAGTAGAGGGCATGTTCTGATTTTTAGGGAAGATGCTGCGTAGACCCCTAGTAGAGGATTCTGTTCTTGCTCTGGACTTGACCATAAAGATATGCTCTTCCTGCCTGTGAATTGAACTCTTTTGCCGTAATGTTCCAAAGCAGAAGTGAAACTAAGCTAAGCTAAACTCTGATTTCCTCATGAGTCTCATGAACCAGCACATGATTTTACAGAAAAAAATAACATGTGTGATCAGCCTGTATTTTTGTGATAAGTGCAAGCAATCTTCTTCATATCAGCTATATCAAAAAAGACAGTAGATCTCACTGGTTCAGCTGAATATTCCACTATGCACCAAAAAACCCATACTGATGATGAATACTGACTGTGTAAAACCTATAAGAATGAATATGCTGCATAATTTTCCTTGTAAATTGATTAATACTGCTAAAAATATTTCTGGTCCTCACCTACCCTAAAACACTTTTCTGAAGTACCTAGGTTTTTCTCTTTTTCATCTATACATTTTTACTGTGCTTTACACCTTTGACAACTCAGTTCCTCACAAATCCAAAATGTAAAGTAATATTGATCTTTTCCAGCAAGTGATGGTTTTGGAAATTCATTTCACTAAAAGGACAAACATATAGGGCCTTATAGCCCTCCAAAGCTGAAAGTTGGCAGCTATGTAAAACACTGGACATTGATTGTGCCCTATAGATGAGTACACTGCCATGTATTTCTTTCACTGCATGAGAACTGTATGAAGAGTAGGTTGGACAGGCTACAGAAAGGCAAGGAAATCTAGTCCACAAGAATGGGAAAACTCTAACACGTTTAAAAACCAGGTGGAAATTCTGACCCTATGGTATTCAGTAACTCTAAAAATATACCCCATTGAGCACAACAGCAGTGCTTCCTTTCTCTCGGATTAAAGAAAAGGTTTTAAGTTGCTCAGGTAAAAAGAACTATAGTGATACTTTCCTAATCAGAGATAAATATCAGCTACTTCTGATCTGCTACTTTGTCAGCTGAGTAATGCCTCATTTTCTGCATTGTTCTCAGTATGTGAAGGACAACAGGAGAGCAAACCTTACCCACAGGCTCCTGTTACATTCAGGCATTTCCCTCAATCAGAGGCAGGCATTATGAAACACAATTAGTGCATTCACAAATTAAGAGCAGAAACATGCTCAGCAATTACAATGGCTGTTGATACATCTAACTGATTGTCCCTGAGCATTTCAAGGCTGTATGGCCTTGATTGCCTAAGACAGGAGAGAGTTATAGTAAGTAGGTCTACAGGTCAGTTTAGTTTTTTCTCCCTTTACTTGTCATGTAATCTGCAAATTTCCCAATATAGGCAGGATCATCCTGTTAATATGCGCTTCACCTGTTCTCAAATGGGCTGTCAGCTATTCGCCTCTGCTAGTGCACACATACATCCCAGCTCATACTCATTCAACTCAGAAAAAGAAACAATTCAGTGTCTTTGTCTGGGAACAGGGGAACTGGAGTGCCTGCCACTACTCTTCACTTCGATGCTTGCTAAAGTCAAGAAGAGATTTATTGGGCAGCTGCTATGAGACAAGTTACTTATGTAGCAGCGCTACCCATAAAATGCCTTTATGCAGCACTTCTGGCACTGGAATAGAAGATTAGATTTAGGGTTGAAATCCAAGGCAAAATTCTCCATTGCATAAAAATGAAGCAGTAGATATTCCTTGTGGGGGTTCTTAAAAAGCTGTCCTTACCAGGTTCCTACCTATCTTATGACTGGTCCCTCTAAATGACTCAAGCTAAACGTATTAGGACTATCTAGTATTCTGGTAAATGCTAAGAGTTTAAACAATACTTCAACATGTGTTAGATGGTTTGGTTCCACTCCTTCTCACCTAGGTCACTGTCTGGCAAACTGTGTCCTCGACTGACAGTCTTCCTACCTGTGAAGAACACGGCCTTCATAGACCTACCTGATCCTTTCATCTTTTGCTTTTGAAATCAAGACAGATGTCATGTCACCTCCTGAATTACGGTATTTGAGTTCAGGTTTCATACTATTTTGCTTCAGTTAAACTGTCTGTACTAAGAACTACATATTATACAGATTTTAGTAATCTAGTGTGTGCACTGTCGTTCTCCTGTCATATTACATTATACCCCCTGTATAAGAAGAATTTGTGCTGTGTTGTCATGTATTTCAGAGATTCACTGCAAACTGAGCATACTGCTAAATTCTGTCCTGCAAAAGTATGGAGGATTTAAAACTGTGACTTTAAACTCTTGTCTATGCTGGTTAAAACTCTCTTATACATGAATAGACAATTTTAAAAGGGCACAATAATTTTTGAGTCACTGTGTAACTGATTGTTTGTATACCACCAATCGGAATATGAATTGCTGGCAAGAAAATGGGTTATGATTATTTATATGTAAACAACCATTTATTTTCATTTAGAACAGCAAACAGTTATTCAGATAACCAATAGCTAGAGCAAGTAAATTTCCAACCCAATAGCCTTTGTTTTTACCTGAGAAGAAACACAAAGCAATTTTGGTAATGCATGATGTTTCTAGTAAAGTAATGTCCCTCTTCCTGGCTTACAATGAGGCTTTGCAATTAAGTAGCTTCAGAGGAAGGCATTAGAAGAAAAAAGTAGCCAACACAGTTTCACATTCATTTACTTTGGGAAGGCCCAGAATGGTCACACAGCAAGTAATGGCTTTATCCTGAGAACCTCTGAGTGGCCTTCCATATGAAGACAGGCTGAGAAAGTTGGGGCTGTTCAGGCTGGAGAAGAGAAGGCTGCGTGGAGACCTCCTAGCAGCATTCCAGGATCTGAAGGGGGCCTATAGGGATGCTGGGGAGGGACTCTTCACTAGGGACTGTAGTGATAGGACAAGGGGTAATGGGTTCAAACTTAAACAGGGGAAGTTTAGATTG